>RJWT010008328.1:0-26450 GCA_004365215.1 Cuniculus paca | reverse complement strand
CGGAGTGGCCTTTCGGTCACTCAGTATTTATTATATCATACTCTGGAGAAGGCAGGAGGGTCTATAATATCAGTAATCATACTAGTATTTGTACTAAAAACAAGAATAACTAACATTTATTTTGTACTCTTTTACATTATCTCTTTTAAACCACCAAAATCATATGAAATAAGCAAAATTATGATGCTAATTTTCTAAAAATGGAAACAGAGGCACAGAAAAGTTTAACAAATTGCTAGAATTCAGACAGCCAGTAGGGGAGATAGAGGAGGAATTTGGAACTAGAAGTCTAAGACCAGAGTTTAATTTCTTAGTCACTAAAAAAAAAAAAAAAAAAAAAAAAAGTGAAATCTTTGGTCTCATGTCTCCAGAATCTTAAAATATAGTATATAAAATATTAAAAGTGCATTTGCAGTGCCTACCTGGCAAATGCAAGGTCGTGAGTTTGATTTCCAAAACCAAAATAAAATAAAATAAAAAATAAAAATAAAGTATTTATCAAACAACATAATAGGAAAAAATGCAGTGTCAATTAATGAAGTCTATGCTCTGGACTGGGAGGAAACCTTCACTGAGTGCCTGTTAGGATTCACCGGCTTCGCATTGCTCTTCTAGTCTCTCCAAACTCCCAAGGCCACTGTGGAGTCCGGTGCCGTTATCTCCTGGTTGGAAGCTGTCCTCACAGCCCTTACACACTGTCGTTGAGGGAGTCCTTTCATCCACAACTTGTGTGAAGTGAAATTAAACCTCTTAAAGGCAGGCCCCGTTCATATTTGCCTCTCCAGCGCCTGGTTAAATAAAAACATTACGCCTACTTTTAAAATTGAGCAATTTTCGCAGATAGACAGTGCCTCTTGTACATGTTACATGGTGAGTATCCCTGAGATGAAAGGACAATCTCGCATCCTACCTCTTGTGCTCTTTAAATGAGCCCTAACTAGATAAAAATATGGTGAATGAGTTGGAATAGAACTCTGCATAAGAGCAATAAGAATTGGGTAATGTAAAGTTATAAATTTGTTTGTTCTAACTGAAGAAAACCAGAACAAAGTGTTTTGGGGGACTAAGGGTTGTAATTGTTTTAACTGTAAGGACATGAAAAGTGAGAAATGGAAACAAGTATGTTCCATGGTATTAAAATACTGAGATACACCGATATTTGTGTCCATTCACAGATTTAAAACGACCGATTTTTCCCAACATATCTAGGTTTAAAGGAAGCAAGTTCAGATAAAAAGACTTTCCACTCCTTTCCCATTTCCAGTGAGGCTAAGGAAAATCAATGCCTTCCCAAGGTTTTCAAATTTGTGGATGACAACAACAACAAAGAAATCTGGCTGGTTTAATTGGCTGGTTTAATCTTACAGTCTGCCACTAGTGGTTGGTACGGAGTCTGCTTTTCCACACTGGATTAACCTGAGGCCCTTGTGGTCAGCCTGGACCCTCGCGCTTCCTCACTGGACTCTCGCTGCCCCACCAGATCCAGCATCACAGAGCACGGTGTCCCATGCAGTCAACTTGATCTCACTTTCTTCCACTGTGCGGCTGTGTGGTGATTCAGAGGTGAACGGACAGGTGATCGGGCAGTGGAATCATGCCCTGTGTGAGAGACTCCAGTATGAACTAGGGAGTGAAAAATAAAATCCAACAAGCAAAACCCTGCATGAATAGGAAACGAAGCCAAAGGGAGATGTGAGGATAGCCAAGCTCTCTGTAAGGACAGGACTGAGCCATGGAATAGTGAGCTCAGTACTTCTGGTGCAATGTTGCTATCAAGTAGCGATGAAGTTACAACTTTATGCGATTTTTCCTCTACCTGCTTATACAGAACTTAAAGTGCCTTGAGCACAAAATTGTGTTTTAGTTTTTTTCAGTATGACTTTTTCTAACTCTTACATTAAAAATTCAGTCAAAGCAAGTAATTTCCTAAAATCTGAACTTGGGAATGACCGTGTGTACTGCCTAGTTTAACGGATAGATTCTTGATCTTCTACGTAGTTCATTGAGTCTATACCACAAAAAATACGTACGGCACCTTAATGCAGCCAACCACATTGTCGGGCACACTATAGAGCCATTTATTTTAAATGGAAAGATGACAAACTAGGAGATTCTCTTTTTAAAACCATATATGCATATTTTACCATTAAAATCAGTCAGTAATTATGAAAAGTGTATTGTAGGGAAAGTATTGTTCAAGGTACTATGTAATAGGCAAGAAAAGCAGAAAATTCAGCAAGATTGGACTCAATGATTTTACTAATGTGTTAATCAAATTTCTTTTGTTGCTCAAGAAATCTAGTTAATTGAAAGTAAAATAACTTGCAAAATTACTATTATCAATATTGTAGAGTTAATTTCACTATTTGAGAAGTAAACACTAACATTTAATCACAAAAATATTATTTATTACACAAATTTTAATAATGAATCTCTTTCTTCCTAGAATTCAATACCAAATTCAAGATACATGTTTCCAACGTTGACTTCTTAGGTGGCAACAAGATCTTTGAAAATACCCTGATGGACCCATAAACTGTGGAATGCTAAAACAACACAAAATATATGTATTTGTCTTCTATCACTGCCTTAACAAATTACCACAAATTTACTGGCTTAAAACAACACAGTTTTATTACCTTACAGTTCTGTAGGTCAGAAGGCTGACATGGGTCACACAGCGGTAAAAAGAAGGTGTTGTCAGGGCTGCATTCCTTTCTGGAGGTTCTGGGCAAAATCTGTTGTCTGTTCCCGTTTCCAGAGAGCTTGCATTCTTGGCTTGTGGCACTCTTCCTCCATCCACAAAGCCAGGAATATCACATCCCTCTCATGTTTCAGGCAAAAACATCCCGCTCTCCTCATAGGGAGGAAATGCTCTCACCTTTTAAAGAACTTGTTAAATTATATCAAGCCTGACTGGATAATCCAGGATAAGCTTCCCATTTTCAGATCCGTAGCCATAATCACATCTGTAAAGTTCCTTCGCCATGAACATGTTCCCAGGCTTTCGGGATTAGGAGGTGGACATCTTTGGGAGAGGCCTTCATTTTCTATCAGAGTACAGTCTTTTAATTTATTTTTTTAATAATGGCATTTTAAATTCTCATACACAAGAGTCTCTGCTATATTAACTAGTTTTTTATTCATTCGTGCATGCATTCATTCATTCACTCCTCTATTCATGTTTAGAAAACATTAACAAAACATGTATTATCAGTAACATACCACAGCAGATGCAAATTAGTATACTCGCTATCATTTCTTCTAAACCTTGATTGTCCTATATCGAAACAGTAGCTTCTTCTGGAGGTACCATCTTTAGTCTAATACAAGAGAAGTGCCTAAATCAGTTTATGTAGACTCATTTTAATTGTACCACCTCCTTAAGTTTTTGTTTTATATTCCCACCTGGAAGCAATCTCATCCCAACTTGTCTAATACCTTACTTTTATGATTTAATGACAGCCTGTTGGCAGTTATTTGTAAATATCTCTGCCTCTTAAAGATCATAATTGCTTTAGATCCAGACCCATTTACATCTGCATCCTGGAGGAACCCAGCGAGACAATCAACATATACTGACTTTCTATAAACACAATATCTGTGGAATTAAAAAAAAGAAGTTGATGATATCGTGAAACAATAGACAATACATTAAGCGATTTACTTTGTTTTAATATTTTACGATATTCCACAGTAATAATCATTGTGAGAAAAAGAGCAAAGTAGATTAATTGAAGTTAAGGCCATAATAGCAAGGAAATCTATGTGATTTGCCAATTTATGAAGCCAAAATAGAGAATTACGGAGAAATTTCCCTGCAGATCTATTGCTGCTGCCAAAACAGACAGCCAAAATGAAGTTTATAGTCACTCATATTTTTCAACAATGTGTCTCACATTACCAATACAGACATGCCTCCTCTGTGACCTTGAAAATAGCCTCTACTCTTTGTGTTTTCCATTTAATAAAATTACACTCTTTTTTTTAATGGTAACTTTTCACCAAATCTTTGAAAGTTAGTTTCAACTGGTGAATTATGTTGTATATCTTTTCTTTTTTTAAATCAAGAAACTGAAGCAATAAATAACTGGATGCTCTGGGACATGGACTCAGGTACAATTGCGTTCGAATGAAGGCTCTCTGTGCGCTCCCATTTCTGTTCAGATGCATTCCAGCATTTCCCTCTGGTTGGCTCACCTGTTGAAGATTGTTCATTCCACATATTCTGTTTTCTTGCATATCGTTTTAAGCAAATTATACACTGTTATTCACTTGAGAACATTTGTGTGGGTGTCTACTAAATTTTTTGAAACATGTCTTTAAATAACAAAGCAGAGTTTGAAGTTTAAATTCTACCTTTAAATTTAAAAAGAAAGCAGTTAATTGCCTGATTTGGACTCATGTTCGCACACTGGCTTAATTTGAAATCTGCTAAATCTTTACCAAGGCAAAGTAATTTTCTTTTTATTGAAAGTAAATTTTTTTAAAAAGTCCTATGTTACTAAGCAGTTATAACTATTTAGATCCATATTGGAAAATGAGTTTTTTGACAACTAAAATCGAAAGGAAATTAACCTGTGGACTTTGGTGTCAAGTCTATTTTTAGCTCAAATCTTAGCTCTAGTACTATCATTAGATATGTGTTTTTCTACTCTTTCATCCTCAGTTTTCTAATCTGAAAAATATAAACGTAAAGATGTAAGGAGTAACTGAAGTAATGTAGGAAAGTGCTTAGATGATGTCTAATATGCAAACCAATTGAATGATAGGTACTACCTTATTTTACTGATAGAACAATTCCTTTCTTTATAGAATAAAGTAAATTATTTTTTCAAATACTGAAAATATGGATCTTTACCAAACATGGCTATCTTGCTGTTGATTAGTTTAGTGAACAAACTTACTACAAAATTTTCTCGGATTACCTTCTACTTTACCCAGAGAGATAGTTTTGTTTAATACAAAATAGTAGAAGAAATAAAATCAATCTGGATTCAGAAAAAAAATATAAAACACATTTGTTTTTCATAAACACTGATCATCAAACTCCCAGAGCAATATAAAAATTTTAATGTAATCATTTTGAATGGATCATATTTTATTAAAATGCCATCAACAACAAATTCAAGAAGAAAAACCAATTCACTTTATCAATGTGAAGTTGATAAAGTATCTTTGATCTTTTGGATATCTGCAGTATTACTTTTTTAAAAAGTTAATGTAATGTATCCCCTGAGAGGAAAAAAAATCTGTCTCTTGATAAGAAAAAAAAAGAAAGAAAGAAAGAAAGAAAGAAAAAAGAAAACCCCAGCAACACCGGTTTTTATGTTGTGCCCTGTCCAGCTGACACCGTCCTTGTGGAAAGCCAATGACTTGTTAGTACCCCTAGCAGCAGTGTGAACAGATGCGTCCCTGACAGGCGATGGATGGTCAGGGTCCATCTGGCCAGTGCAGCTCGGACAGAAATGATGTATACAGCTTCATCAGCGAATGACTGTCATCAATCGTGGGCCATGGATAGCGTAAATGACAGCTATGCTGCAGCTGAGACCCCAGGTGTGAGACTGAGGAGGACTGATTTAAGAATGCTGGGTAATCAGGAATGTATAGGCTCCTGGACTTTAATTTGTATCTTTAACCTCCTATAAATATCCTGCTATACTGTAGCAGGTATGTGTTTTTTACTGTCTCATCATGAAATTAGCTTCAGGATGATGACTGTTCTTTGCTCTCTTTTAACTACTAGTGTCTTCAGTTCCCAGGCTCTAAGTCCAAATCCATTAGGCGTCCTGGCTGCTGTGTGGTGTGCCCACATTTAATTATTAGCTCATTGATTTTTCATACATTTCAATTTTCCCTTCTTTAACTCCCAGTGGCTGTCCTGTGGGGAGCTGTTTGTTTATCTTATTGAGATTTTCTTCTTTGGATTAAAAAGTGTTTTGTTTGTCTTCTGCCTTCCTCAATCATGTGCCCACACCTCCTCAAGAATGTCTAATTGCAACAGTCTGGAGGTAGCCGGTCCTTGCAGACCATGCAGAAGAGAGCATTTCCAGTTAGGACATGACCTTATAAAGGAAACAACATTCTTCTGCTTACACACCAACAAAAGGTACCTGGTTTTTAAATGGTCTCTCTTTAGTATGCATTAAAGATCATGCATAATTTGCATCTATTAGCATTTTATTATATCACTGGCACTGGGGAAAAGAAAATGAAAACAATTACTGTATTCTCAGAGGACAATTCTTTACTTATAACTATTTTATAATAAATCATTTTTGTTTATCAGTTTACTGGATGCAGTAAATGTGGAAACTGGAGACTGAGAGGATTCTAAAAGCCTGGGAATTTAAAGAGAGGCTTCACATGTTTTTCACTGAAAGCCCTCCAAATACTTCTAACTCATTAAAATGAATTATGTCAATTACCACCAGTAGATCTGGAACACATTTAAATTTGATGGAGGAGAATTCCTTCTTCCTTGCCTCAAAAAAAAAAAAAAAACAAGAAAACTCACAGATATTCGGCTCTCTCCACATGAAAGAGTTAATGCAGCTTAAATAATATTTGGATAAGAAAGAGGTCAAACTATAAGAATTCTATTTTCAAAATAAATTTAATTCTGATAATCTGGCTAGGAGTTAGGGAGCGAGTCATTAGGAACTCAAGAGAAAATCTGACCTATTCAACTTCCTTAAAGAAGGTTACACAAAAAGCATCCTAAATCCAAGGAAGGTCATTTTGTTTTTAATACACATGAAAATAGAATAGGATAAGAAATAATGATGCAAACTCTTCAGGCATCCCAATTATAGATTTTAAAAAGCATGGTATTCTCAACATTCTCCATCGTTCTTTACAACCTCCAAAGCAAGAATGACAGTTGAGAGGGAGAGATAGGAACAGAGAAAGAGAGAGAGAAGAATGAGAACCAAGGAAGGAAAGAAGGGGAGCAGAGGGAAGGGAGAAAGGAGAAATCTATACTTTTTTGTATTTGTTAAAGATGATTTAAATATTCATTTGATGACTCATGCAAAATGTATTGAATTCTATTGTAGACAAAAATACATAGTTCTATAAACTTGGAAGCAAGGAAAATGTCAGAATAAAGCAATATTCTGGAGACAAATTTTAAGAATTGTAAAAAGTCAAATAGTTGGTGCTTTATAGACATGTTAGAATGGCAGATTCACCACATAAATTAGTACTCAATAAATCTCATTGAAACTAAAGACAATTTTTGTAGACATTTTGTTTGTACCCTTGAAGATAACTTTTACATAGTTCGAGACTGAAATGGTAGATCTGTTGCTATTAAAGTTGACACATCAATTAATGCCTGCAGTTGGGATTATAGCAAAACAAAATTAATGAAAGTCTGCTTATCTTGCTGAAAACAAATATAAAATTTTTATTTTAGAATACTAAGTCTGAGTGCTGATGGGTTTTTAAAATATGTGATTAGTTTTGTAGTTCTCAGTAATGATCTGTACAACACACATATTTTCATGAGGTTAGATTCTTGGAAAAAGTGAAATTTTTTACACTAGAAAATTGTAATTTCGACAATAAAAGATTCTGACTTTATGAATTTCCTAACTGTTTGACTTGGCCTCAAACATTACTTGTTATTTGGACAAAGTCCACATCACTTCAGTATGACAAAGGTTGAGTTTAAAGAAAGTCATTTAACAGATATATATGGAAAACAGAAATGCTTGTATAACTATTTGCAACCTAGTATAACCATAATTTCTATCCTAAGTATTCCCAGTGTACAGCTATTCATAAGTATGAGCAATTTTATTTAAGACTTCAAAAGTCATTCCCTAACCTTGGACCAACTTTTCTCTGTTCTGCTTCTTATCTTTTAGACTCCAGGAGCAAAAACAGCCTACTGAGAGCCACACCCCTGCCAGAGTGAGTGCTCTGACTTGCTCTGTGCCCCACTCTGTTCTGAAAACCAAGTGTGATGAGGATCAAAAACAAACAATAGAATATTCCAGAAATATACTTTAAACAGTTGTCGCCCTTGGAAAGTACCTTTTTCTGGGATCTTTTTCTTTTTGAATTGCTTCACTTTTGGAATTACATGACAATGTTGTTATATCTCAGAACTGATTTTTTTTTCTTTTTTAGAAAGTTTTTCCTAATTTAAACGGGTCTATTAGGGCATAGAAAGATGAGGCAGGGAAAAGGAGGTAAGTCTGTTTCCAGTTCAGATGGAGTCATAGTAGCTCTCTAACTTCCTGTCATTGTAGTCAATGACAGGACACTGTATATACAATGGTTTATATCTAGATGTCCCCCCAAATCCTCATAAGTGGACCTTTTGGGAAATGACTGGGTCAGTGGATTAATCCCCTGATGAGTTTATGACCAAATGTAATGTTGGGAGGTGAAGCCTGTTTGGAGAAATGGGTCCCAGTGGAGCGGCCTGGAAGAGTGGGTCACCTTTACTTCCCCTTTGAACTCTCCCTGCTTCCCGCTGCTCTGCTTTGAGCTGTTTCTCCTCTCCCATCCCCTCTGCCAAGCTACCCTGCCTTGGCACCAGCAAACTGTGGACTGAAACTTCTATAAACTGAGTCAAAATAAACCTTTCGCTTTTGAGTTGTGGGGTTGGATATTGTGTCGCAGCGACAAGAAAATAATTAAAAGTTTTGATGTTGATGTGTCTACTTTTCTGGAGTGTCTGAATTGAAAATATGAGGTGCCAATACTAATATTTTTGTTTCTGTGTTTGAAGACAAAGAAATATCCATTATCCAGAAGATCTGCAGTATTGTGAGAACAAGAGAGAAACCCAGGCCCTTTGTTGCAATAATTCCGGGTAGGTTCCTGGTTTTGACGTACACTGAGGACTGTTAAGGGTTTTTTTTGTGTGTCTATGCTCATGTTTATATCTTTAGTTGATTACTTGAAAAAATTTATGAGAGAAAGTTTTTTGCTTTTTTTTTGTTAGAAAGGAGTTTTTTAAAAACCCCATAATTTCATTCAAATTATCATGGATTTGTATGTCAAGTGCTTGAAAAAATTAGAAGGAGTTTAAAAGGAAATACTAAAATATGCTCTATCTGAACATTTCCCTTAAGGAAAATTTCTGATTCTGTGTTCTGTGATTTGTGAAGGCAGTCACTTTTCATTTAAGTGGTGACAAGAATCATCATAAGGAACACTAATTAGTAGCAATGCAATTAAAAACAGTTTCAAATGGAGATGGGCACAAAATTCAGAATATCTTTAATTAACATTTAAAAAACTTATACGCCAAGAGCACTCATATGTAGATTATACATAGGTAATAGGGAGATGGTTTTTTATTTATTTTTTAACCTCAAATTCATGTTGCTTACTACAGAGTCAACTACTCTACAGGAGCCTAATCTGTATTCATTACCTGTATGATTCATTTTTTTAAAAATCTACACCACTTAATTTATTACATTAAAAGCTATGCAAATTTTGAATCATTACTAGGAATTTTAGAGAATGTAAAAAACAAATTTTTTTCAATCTGCAAATAGGAAGGCTAAAGATGACACCACAGACTGATTGCAGTGTTTCGTCATATTCACTAGCTCAGAGCAATTACCTTTGGGTCCTATTCCAAATGGTGGCCAATCTTAAGAAACTAGCAGTGCAGAGCTGGCAATTAGGTGGCACTGAGCACACTTTCCCAGAAAATGACAGCTACAATGGAAGAAAAATGGGGGGCGAGGTCTTAACACTGTTTCGAGATTTAATGATTCTAAAAGAACCCCAGTAAAAAGTCTTAATCTTATCCAATCTCTTAACAGCTGTTTTTTTTTAAATGTTGGGGTTGGTTTTTATTTATTGAACTATTAAATGCGTGTCATCTCTTGTATCTGAAACTTAAGCAATCAACTAAGAACATTGTGCACATTTGGCTTTTGGTTTCTTTCTTTTTTATTCAAACCAGTACCCTTTAGACAAGCATCAGTGGAGCTCAACATCATGGCACATTTCCTCACAATATACTCAAACTCAACCACCACCTAGGAGGAAAAAGAGTATGAGGGCTATTGAGCACTGAGAATTTGTCCAATGAATCACAATTATGTGAACACCTGCGCTAACTAAGTTTGTGCTGATCTACTGTGAAAATTTGCAAAGTGCTCAACAGCCCTGAGAATTTCTCATTTATTATCTCAAGTGGGGTGGTCTGCAACTGCACATTAGGTTGCAGTGTGAACCATGTAAGGACACGCATTCAAGACCTCATCTAGGACCTTTTCATTCTACCTGCAGGGTACAGCTGTGCCTCTTAACAGGCCAGAGTTCTGCCTTTGAAAGTCTGCCCAGAAAAGGTAAGGGCAAATATAGGGATCCTTCATCAGCAAGTAGAATGACTTTAGAACATGCAGTACTACAGTAACTTACATTTTAAGATGAATCTATCATAGGATCGATCTTGGGAACAACCTGACAATCAATGATATTTTTATGACCCGAAAGATTTATCATATATTACACTGGAAATGTATCAGAACTCTAATGTATGAGAAAGAATTTACCATAAGTGAACTGTCATTAATTAATTCTCTTAGGAGGAAAAGACACAGAAAGGCTGGGTTAGATCCCAAACAATCTATAGACTATTTTTGAACTGAATGATTGATGAGAATTGGAAAAAATAATTCGTGAATGAAATCATCAACATAGCTAATGTCTGGATATAAGCAGTAAAAATTGAGATCATAAGTTGGATACAGAGTCAATTGTTTTTTCCACAATAATGGTTCTACATAAGCCTGAGACAGTGGCTTTCATTGAAAGTATTCTCTGTCACAAGAACTATAAACTACTGTATGGTTGCTGAATGTTAATACAATGTTAAGAATAAAATTTTCCATGTAGCTCTGTAGACATACTAGATACATTTGCTAAAGATTCTTCTGTACAAAGCACACTTGCTGTTTTGAATAATAAAGTTTAATAGAAGATAAACTCAAGGATATGGATACAAAGATAGAAACAATTTTGGCAGTATGCATTTTTGCTTTTTAGTAATGCTTATGAAACTTAATTGTATTTAGGATACTTATTCTTACCCATAGGATAAATGCAGGCAGCATTCAGTAGCTATTCTAGTTGTTAGTGCAGCCAACATTGTGGCAGGAGATAAGGGAAGAAATTATAAACAACGAAATCCTGGGCCAGGGATGCAGCAACTGCCTGGCAAATGCGAGGTCATGAGTTCAATCCCTGGTACCCTTAATAAATAAATAAATAAATAATAAAATAAATAAAAAAAACAAATTTTGAAGTTACTCAGCAGCCATCAGGGGTCCACAGGTAATGTCTGTGAGTTTGAGAAAGGGCTGAGGGAATCTTAGATTTTTCTGATATTATTCTAGTAATGGTTGAAAGATGTGGGAATCCCAAATGAATAAGTTTTGATCTTGCCCTAAAACTTTTACACATTTGATTTTCAGTCTTTTATGTCCAGCATTAGATGAAAAGATACCGCCTTCCCCTGTTGCTGCCACTGTACTTAGATGAAAGGAGAAACAAGATGCTTGTGAGAAGCGTTGCTGATAGTTTTGGCTTAATGGCGGAGTCTTCTAATGAAAAGTAACTTTTTCTGCATTTGGCTCCATGACAATCATTTTTAAAACAGGGGTTTGTAAGGTTAGGCGAATAGACATATTCACCTGGAGGAGGTTAAAGAATAGTTAGGTTGGAATAGATTCATAGAATATGTGCTTTAACCTAGAAATAAGATTTATTGGGTTGTATGAGCATGAGACATATGTTAAGCATTTGACACAGTATCTCATTTAAGCTTTACAAGAGAATGAAGGACTAAGATAAAGAAAATTAAAGTGAGAGTGGCTCTCTCATCCCCCAGTCCAGTTAGAGTAAGACTTGAACCCTCCTCTACTGGATACAAAAATTTAAATTACTGCAGTATACTGCCTCCCAGTGGCTGGAATTTGATAAACCATCATCCAACACCAGCAATTGAGGTGAAAGTACTTTTTGAGAGGGGTGAGTGGGGGTAGCCTAATCTATTAAGTTTGGTCAAATATCACAAATGCTTGTAATATATGACCTTGCTTTTCAGAATTCCTGAGATGTTGTCTGTCACTTAGATAAAAGTGGCTGGTTCAGGTCATGCTCTAGATGTGATTGCAAACAAATAGATGACTGCATTGTTTATGAGGAAATACTTGAATTAATCCTTTCTCCAATAAAAGAGTCTGATGCTCACCTGAAGCACAATCTGAATAAAATTCTACCAAGCAAAGAGATTCAGCATCTTAAACCTGTACAAATTTTTGTTCAATTGCTACAAAGCGTAATTTTTTTTAAAAAAATGAAAATTCAAAGGAAAAATATATATCTCACAGTACTATGAACTCGATGAGCTCATATAACACATTTGGAAGTGTTATGAAATTTTTCTTCAGTTTTTTTTTTTAATAATTTCTGTATAAGATGAGACAAGATTTAGTTGTACACACTAACCTTAGCTCTGGGAAAAATTCTAAAGTGTCCATACCTCCAACACATGCACACATGCACACACACACACACACACACATACACACATATGCACACACACACACCACACACAAAGTCGTTGAATATCCTTTACGCAACTCTCAGTTTCTTGTCTCCTCTACCTCTAAAGCATTCATAGTTTGTTTCTCTTCTCTCATTCTGTACTTCATAATCCTACCAGATAACTCTTCACAATATAGGCATTTGTTCCCCTCACCCATCAGAAAACATGACAACAAATTTCCCCTCCTAGATATTGCTAAGTTACTAGTTAATACTTATAAACAAATTCCCTACTTTGTCTTAATGAATAGAAAATTCTTAATGTGTTGTTTACTTAGTCTTTTAATCTCACATAAAAGGTTTTTCTAGATAAAATGCCTCAAGTTAGGGAAACTATCCCAAATGATGGGAATTTCAAACTTTGTGGTAGATTTCTGGGAAAAAGACTTCGCAAAGCTGTCTTTACCCCATATTCCTTGAAATATGCTCAAAAGGTGGATGTTTGCTTTACCTGTGTATGTGGCTGACCCGGGTGAGCAGGTGTATTGAAATATTATACTCCCTGAGAAAAGAGGTCACTGATAATGGCTTTAATGCTGCCAGTCCTTGCTTCCTATTAAATGATGCCTCAATATGCAACATTCTGCACTTGATCTCCGGTAAATGGATGTTAGGGACCTAAAGTCAACATTCTTTGCCTTCTTTAGATACTGGGCTGCATTGTAAATTTTGAAATTCATAATATGTTTACTTTTTAAATGAAGTTTAAAGACTCAAGGGGAATGTATAAATGCTTGGATTGATACTGCGCACCACACCAGTTATAACTCAGTAGTCAAGCCCTGAAATGGCAGAGCCATCAGAGTATGTCACATTAATTCACAATTCAGGCTTGTTAAGTGTGTGTGAATCACTGAAATGATACATTGCTAGTTCCTTTACCATTCGCCATGTCAGTGAATTGTCTTTATATTAATTGAATATGGGCTATAACTTTAAAAGTTTCTGGACCAGCATCTACATTCATTATGAAGAATATATACTTTCTGGTAGCTCTAGTCCCCAGTTTTTGGAAGAAGAAAGAAAATCACTTCCTGCCCCTCAACTTTTCTCCTCTACTGTGACCAGCATCATAAAGATCTCTCCATATGTACATTAATTGCAATTTCCAAAGAATGGCTTCTCCCGAAGAAGAGTGCAAGTTATTAGAAAAGTATACCGTGTAGTTCTCTGAAGCAGTTTTATATGGCAAAGAGTTTCTTTCTAGTATCAAAATTAAAACATCATAAACCAGAAAATAATTTATTTTTCTCTTCATCTGCTACATTACACAACATAGGAGGCCTTATTCTTTGCTTGATAATTAGTAAATTAATTGTGCTATATTTATATCCAGCATAAAATCCTATTTATTTTGGGAATTAAAATAAATAAATCAATTCTACATGCATGAACATAATTATATCTTTAAAAAACAATGGTAAGTAAACAAGCTAGTAGCAAAAATGAAGAAGTTATGTGAATTTAAAATCGTAGAACAACGTAACAAAATTTATGGATGCATATATATGTAGTTAATGCACACAAACAGAAATGTGAAAGCTACAAAGCACTTCAAGACAGTGACTATTTTACCCATAGAAAGTGATAAGCAAAAAGGGTTCATGACATTGTTTTTGTATATAAAAAGATCTTTGACTGCCTTTGTAGCATTTTATTAGGGAAAGAAAGGCATGAAGTAAACATTATTAAAATAACATTAAATTATTATTTAATAACAATAAAAACTTTTCCTAATCCATCACAGATGTTAAGTATTAGTGGATATGTGAGTATTGATTATCCTGTGCCCTTTTACATATTCAAGATATTTCATTAGGAAAGTCATGATGGAAATGGTAAAGAAATTACAAGCTCAAATTTAGGCCCGGATAGAAATTCTCAATACTGTCTTTTCCAGCTTTTCACTGAAATTCTCAAGGAGACATGAGAAAAATGAAAAGCCACTATTCAAAGTAGAGAACATCAACAAGCTAATTCTAGAATCTGGGAGGAATTGACTTACGATAACTCTATCAGTGAGAGAAATCTGCCCAGGTTTTCAGGGCAGATTGTATTTGCTTTGCTTCCTAGAAAACAAAAAGTATGCTTGTGTGATATTGGAGGAGGTGTGCAGGTGAAACTCTCCAAAGCAAATTAGAATATTTTGGAAAATACAGAAAAGGAGAAAGTAGGAAAGTAGAACTCATGACTTTACCATGTAAAACCAGTCAGTCCTATTTTCAACCTCTGAGCTACTATGGCTTCTGACCACAGAGAAAGAAAGGAGGTGTTCAGTGATCCTCTTTTGATCGTACAATGAGGAGGTGTTCAGCCACTGAGGGACCCTCATTTCATGTCTCCCTTCAACTTTATAGCTCAAAAGCCATTTGGAATATATATATATATATATATATATATATATATATATATATATATGACGGGAAATTTTTTTCCACATGAAAAGTTTTTCTGAATCTCTTTATTGCCTATTCCTTTCTTAACTTTAGTTCCCCATAGAAACATTCAGAGTCTGGAGAATAAAAAGGAGAAAAAATAAAAGAAGCTGTTTTTCAAATTAAAGAAAAAAAGCTAAAAATGTGTCATAGCATCGTTGGAAGGAACTAAGATCATGTTTTAGTGCTTTAATTTTAAATTAAGTGACTTGATTTGGATAAAGGGACATTCGTGCAGATAAATACTATACAAAAGTAAATTTCTGAACTTAGAACTTCTTCCCCTACTTTTAGTCTGAAGATTTTTTTTTTCTTATAGTCAGGTCATATATTCCAAAAAAAAAATGGTTTTAAAGGAAACTCTGGTCCACCTTTATCTCTAATGGCTCGGTTGGGAGTTGCTATAATAATCCTTTTGCTTTTATGTGGCCATCTGGAGGCCTATTAAAAGGAGTATCTAAAACAGACTCCCCAAGTGTGCTGAGTTTGTTGTACATTTTCACCAAGTCACCAAAACAGGGACATTTTTCCTACTTCAGGGAGAAGTGACCCTTTAAGGAAAGCAACGGGGCTTGGGGATGGGAGAGGAAAGGAGAGACACAGCACCAGCACAACTGGAACCTTCCCCCTTGTCATTGAGAACATGCGGTAAGAACAGTGGTTGATTCTGGTGCATATGTGTTAAGGGACAGAGATCTACAGTGTGAGTTTTTTTTTTTTTTTACATCTCTGGGGCTCTATGATGAGATGGAAGAGGTTAGGGAATGTGGGAATAGGCAAAATTGAGACTTTAATGAAGCGTCATGTTTCAAGTGGATAATATTCCGTTTTGATTTGTGTAGAAAACAGATATGAAATATTGAAATAATATTTCAAGTTCCCAGTTTTGTGGTGCAAAAACATACAGAGTATTCTTGCTTTTTTTGAAAACTACACTTTTCATCAAAAGTATAATCTGACAAAGTTCAGGACGCTAACAGAGTTTAGGGCAGGTTACAAAATGGAATTAGATAAAAGTTGGCATTTGTCTTTAGCGGATTATTAAAATCACCACACTAAGAAATCTGCTCATAAAGACAGAACAAGTTAGCAGGGGCTGGATATCATTTGTCCAAAATAGAGTCTTTTCTCTACACTCATTAACCATCTTGCCCAGTAATGTGATTGTAATCCTATTAAACCTGATACATCAAAAATTAAAAAAAAAATTTAGTTGCTGTCTCAAACTGCACTACAACTCAGATCTAGTACCAAATAAGATGCATTAATTGCTTTACTGCTTCACCGCAAAGCCACTCTTAAAACATAATTCCTTAATGAAGTCCGTTAATTTGTTCATGGCAGTACACAAGCTGTTCAAAATGACACAGAATTGCACTCTGTTTTCTAACCCCTGCAGTTTCTTCTGTTAGTCACTCTGTCTTGTGTTGTTATCCCATGGATAGTAATTATTTTATAGTGGCTGTAATTAGGAGAGAATTAGGCTTGGTAAACAAAACCTGCCTTCTCCTGTTAATAGCTAAGGATAATAAATTTGGCTCTGACATTCACTATATTTGGACAAGGCTTGGCCTACTTCCAGTTTTCCCAATAAGAACTTTATTATATAATTATGCCTTGGAGGGGCTCATATTACAAGGTAATTTTTTTTGTAAAGACACATATTGCATGGCTTCCAGCCAGTAAATGATATACTGTAATATATGCCTCCAATAAATGTTTTAAACAAAATCTCTCTAAGCAATATCCTGCTAGAGCTGCACACTGCTCTTCAGCATTTATTATTTACAGGATTTGTTTGTTGAGCTCTTCATAATGTAAATTATTTCCTTTTGCTCACATTGCCCAATATTATGACAAGTGTCTTTTAAAAAGGCCTAAATTATTTCTATCAGCAAATAACATATTTGAATCTTTAACTTTGCATATCCCAATTCCTATAGGTGGTATCCATCATAGGGTACCAAAAAAGGGGCATTTAAGCAACATTTTATTTTTTTATAAAGATTGACTGTTGTACTGCATGTTGTATTATTTTTGCTTAAAATGATTTATTTTTTCCACTCTTAACATAAATGAAATAAAATTTATCCACTGCAAGCCAGATCTCTGATGATTCATGTGCCTTTACTTGACTCTTAACTGAAAGGGTCATTCAAACTCATATAGATCAGTGATAATACATGACATCACATAATGCTAAATTGAAGAGGGCAACATTCAAAACAGGATCAAAACCACAATCCTAAAAATATGAATTCTATAGAGAAAAATCATGCAAAAATGGGGCATAAATGAGATTAACTTCAAAACAAGAAATAAAAGTATTAGATTCCAAGTAAATGTAAATGACAAGATATAAAGTACTTTCTTGAATACTCAATTCAAAATTTGAGCCATTCTTAATTCTTCAATAATAGGCATAGAGAAATTGCAAAGGAGGGGAATAATGTTTAAAAAACACTTTAGAATTTGTACACAAAACACTCAAGTTATTTTTAAAGGTCAAGGTAAAGTGCAAAATTACAAGCACCCATGCATGTGCCCTTTCCAGAAATGTGTCTCAATCACCTGCAAACAAAAGGTAAGAATTTTCACTGAATTAGCCTAATGTGTGCCTGACTTATACTATGCACTCTGCCTGTGTATCAAGGCTTATATGTCACCAAAAGAAGGGATCAGCTGCTTTCTAGGGTCATTATTAACTTTCAGTAGGGACCCCAATTTATTTAGTCAGAGTTTTAAGGGCCCTGCTATGGAAGCTTATATGAATTGTGCATATGCAAAAAGTCTCCCTTCAAGTGAGATTTAATTCCTTGCCTTTCTGTTTTCATGTCTAATGAAAATATTAAGTGACTGCATTAATTTTTTTCCTAAAGCATAACCCTTGCTTTCAACAGATGGCGAGTTATGCCAGGTATCTTGTGGATTCAGAAAAGTCCTCCTCCACTCTCTTTTCTACCCACTTGTTAACCAGAGCTAGGAAACTACAGGTTGATGCATGTTTGTTCTTTCACTTATTGTCGCACCTTTGATACATTAAAAACAAGTACACATTTGTATATTTCTGTTGGCTAAGTAACATAGAGTTTTGGAATTCAGACTTAATGTTTTCTTCAGAAAAAATAATTATAGTTATTCCTCTGTTACAAAACACCATTCTGTGTCACTAAAGTTAAATTATCAAAAAATGGTTATTTTATATGATGTTATTGCTAAGAAAATTTTTGGTATTTTAGTTCTATTTAACATTTATTGTCTACTGCATCCACTGAGTCATGATGTAAACTGGGAAAATTTTAAAGTAGACAAAGATTTTTCCCTTTACTAGTTTAAATGACTCAAAACATGTAAAACAACAATCTTTTCTACTCTTGGGAAATCAAAGGAGAATGGCAAAATCCTGTGTCTTGTTCTGGAAGTCACTGCTGCTATTCTTCTTTCCTCTATAGAAAACAAAACAAAACAAAACAAAACAAAACAAAAACCTTCCAAGAAATAAAAGCAGAGTGAGATTCAGTTGCATGTGAAAAGTGTCGCAGTACATCATCAGAGAAGATAGTCTTGGACAAATGATTTGGAAGTCAATCCTCAACCGGCAAGGCCCTATTATACTGGAGTTGCATTGATATTGGTTTAAGTAGACAATAGTATTAGCTTTATTTTTGATAATCATTAGGCACCAATATTTTGTGCTTCATAGTCAAGTGCTCACAAAAATATGGCAAAGATTTGTGAGTATATTTGCAAGTACTAAAAGGACTTTTTCTCAATTACAAAAGAATGGCCTGTATGGAACTAATATCATTGAATGACAAGTTTTGCCTCTTAGCCTGAAAGGAAGCTAGCTTTGAGGAGGCTTTATTTCCATTTTCTTTTCATTTTTATGGGAAATGTTTTATTAGAATGCAAAAATTACCATTATCATACTTCCTAAGTGCCTGAAATAATCACTTTGATGTGTCTGTAAATAGACTGTCAGAGACACATGTTTTGGATTTTAAAGTCATGTGTTGTAGGAGAAATAAAGACTTTTTGTCTCTGAAATGAATCTGAAAAAGCAAAAATAATGACTCAAAAGTAGGAAAAAAAATCTTAGACATTAAAGATGAAAAAGACCTATTAAACCATGTCATTTACCCCCTGCTCATGCAGTTCTCTAGAGGATATTTGTCCACTGAAGTTTAACATCATTCTAGAATGGTCTCGCACTCTGAAAAGACATTTCCAGTGAATCACTTGGAGGAGCACAATCTTAAATCTTGCCTAGCTCAGCTGTCCTGGCTATTGTCCTGCATGTAACATCGGAGCTAGGTAGAGATTTGCCTGCCGCCTGTTACCCTGTCACTTTAGGGCCTGGTCAGCGGCAGAGTTTGGGTCCTAACTGAATTTGCTTGGTGTCAAGATTATAAGAAAAACTCATAAAACAGATAAAATGAGTTTATTTACCATTTTGCCAAATCCAGAGAGCAACTGACCCACCCCACAGCATTTTCTCTCAGGCACACAGAAGTACTTTAATTTATAGAAGAGGCAGAACAAGAGCCAGGAAATATGCACGTGTAGAATTAGTGGGGCTTGGCCCACCAGATGTGCTCCGTCTTCTTTGGTGCTAGGGCTGGGGCAGGGTGGTGGTAGCAGTTTTTGTTCTCAGCACAAGGAAGCTGGAGGAACAGTTTTTCTTTTTTTTTTTAATCTGATTTTGGAAGATCTATTTTAACTTCTCAGCTACACCCTCAATCCCTCCTATGACCATTCTGTCCTTGAAATTTTCTGCTCACAAAATTCCTTTCAAACTTCAAAGTATATGGCAGTCTTACGGAGTTGGGTCAGGATTTGGCCACTCTATTAAATTGTTTAATCTGTCTTCATAAATCAATCCTTTTAGGTCCTTCATCACAGAGGTGGCTGTTTTGTGACGTCCTTCCATGTTTTTGACATGATTCTCATACTGGAATCTTTCAGCCCCAAATAGAATGTGAAATGAGGACTGGGTCCTGGCAAGCTTCATCATCGTCATCATCACCCATAATTTTGCAGATGTTGGTGCAGCAAGGAGAAAGCAGAAGTTTCTGCATTGAATGGAGTAAAGGAAGCCTCATGTGTAGCATTTTGCTGACCTCTTATCCTATATGGTCTTTCACTAAATAAAGCATCTCCAGTCCCACAGTATGCATGATAATATGTAGTCTGGCTGGAAAAAGCAGAAAGAGTCAGTTTGTATCAGAGCAGTTAACTTGGCTTCCACAATTCCTCCCCTGCTGCTCTCCTCGTCCCACTTCAGCTGTATTTCACTCCATTAACTACAGCAATGGGTATTTGCTCTCAATAAATGTGTGTGGGTGTGTATATGTGTTTGTATTTGAGGACAGTTTATGCAGACGACTCCAAATAGCTCCAAAAGTGATTGCACAATTAAAGAAACTATTTCCCTGCTGTTGATGCTTATTTCTTAAAACATCATCTGTCAGCCTAGCTACTGAGATTGATGTTCTAAATGTATATTGTTTTCTTTTTAAACTCTAAGGAAATATCTTCATGTCTCTACCCTAACTCTTCACTCTTTTCTTCAGTCTTTCTTGTGGTCTGATTGTGAGATTAATTCCCAGAAGGCTATCAGTATCCACTGTGGATGTTAAAGAAATGAGTTCAAATTCAGACCTTGTAAGGTTCTTAACTTTCTTCAGACTGTTCCAAGCACTTTGAACTTAAGTTTGAATTTTTTTATTAACCAGTGGAAATGGTAAAATAAGCTCAAGAACAGTGGCTTCCAACGGTGGCAAGCTTGACACAAATCTGACCTAAGTTTACGTGGGGCAGAGGACAGTTTGGATTCAACTGAGGGGGTTACCGTAGTCACAGTGTGGGTTAGTTTTTGCTGGAAAAATAGTATTTCGAATTCGGCCTCAATGTTAATAGCCTGATATTAAGTTGGATTTTCATACCAATAGCTATGTGGCATGAGTCCAAAAACTCGTTTGAGAATAGCTATTGTCAGTACTCATTAGCTAACAAAATAGAGGGAGACTAATATATTTGATAGTTGAAATTGTGATGCTGGGCATAATTTCTTAACTTGGCATACACATAGAAGTCTGAGTATTGACTTTGTAAAATGTGCCTGAAATATTACCCCAAAGTTCTAAATACTAAAAGATTAACAGTATATTGATGTCCAAGCTTAAAGATCTTGTGGGATAGTCTCTTCGACCAGCAAATGCCTCTTTTCTGTTTATAAATTCTTGGTTATCTTCTATGACCTTAAAAAGTAAGATTTATACTAACTAAAAATATATCTCTAACATTTTAGGTTATACTAAGTTATAAAAAAGTAGATTATTTATAATAAACAGGTTTTAATGAGAAAGTATAAAGAGTCCATAAGTGAAGACAGAAAATGCCATTAAGGTAGAAAGGAGAGGCCTAACATTCTGGGAATAAATGATATTTTTCTTAAGCATTTTCCTCAGATCAAAGGTAGATGAACTTGGTGGAGGGCACTTCCACTCCTTGTACTTTAATTTCTTTATCTGTACATTGTGAAGTTTAGAGATGATCTATGGAGCAACTTCCTATTTATTCAAAATGAAAACTACATTTCCTTCAGATAACTGTTCCTTTGGAATATAGGGAGGAGAACCTGACCCAAGCCGGCCCAATCTGAGTCCCATTCTGGAGGAGTTCAAGGTAGATAGAACATATGAAGCAGGGAAGCGAATCAGGTGACACCCCTTAAGAGAGCACTTAGAGCAAGAACTTGGTCCACTGCAGGGCATCTGCCTTTTTCTACCCTTGGATTTCTAACTTTGGCTGCATAAAGGACTTAGATGAGAAAGATGGGAAAGATACATCAGAAACAGACAGTGTTAGGTTTGAATCCCAGCTCTGCACCCTTAATCTGCCCCCTTTTTCTGCCTGAATCTTAGTCTCTTCATCTGTTGAATGATGATTTATTGATTGATCAATTGACTCCTGAGCCTCTGTACAGAGCTATACTCCTAGCCCTTTTTCAAATTTTTTGACGTTTTTAGAATTTCAAAACAGAGTTTGCTAAATTGACCAGGTTGACCTTGAACTCGTGATCCTCCTTCCTCAGCCTCCTGAAGTGCCAGAATTACGGGTGTGTGCCATCATGCCCACCTTGAATAGAGATCTTTAATATCTGCCTTGGAGAATCGATAGAATTATTCAGTGAGGATTGTGTTAGGCATAATTGTCCTCTAATTCAGGACCTAACTTACAGTATGCTAGTCCTGATGGATGAGCAGTGATAGGGAGACAGACCTGGGATTCAATTTAGGTCCACTCTTTCTCTATAACCCTCAACAAGCACTTTAAATGCTATAATCTATGGTTTCCACATACTTTAAAGTAATAATATGGTTATCTCTTTTAGTGTTTTGTGACTATTACATGACATGTTTGCATGTCAAAATTGATATTACTTTTACTAATACTGATATTATTGCTACTAATACATGTTTACTGCAAGTACTGAAAACTGGAATTCTAGAATTTATCTAGAATGTTTATAAAATGTTATTATATGTCAGGAATTGTTCTAGTTACATAATATTTCCATTTAATTGGAAAAAATCTACTAACTTCCCTTTATCTTCTATGTTTAAATTATTAATCAGAAATTTCAAAGAGGCGTATGCACAGTCCAGTATATCCATCCACGTACTTTCCATACTGGCATTCTGTCTCTAAGGCAAGATAAATTAAAATCTGCCTCTGAGCCTCCCTGCTTGCTGATCCCTCTGTCATATGCTTTATTTCAGCTTGTCAAATAACCAGCTTCTTTTCTTAACTCAGGTCCAGATCCCATGGTACCCCTTGGTTGGTCAATCTTTCTCTTTCTCAGACTATTATTTTAGTTCTGCAAGTGTGTTCATCCCTGTATGGAGTCATATTTGATTTTATCTTTATATAGAGATCATTCATGTCCCTTCACCAAATTATAATTTATATGAAGACAAGTGTTGTACTTTCTTTGCCTCAATCAGGCCCTTGCATATAATAGGTACTCAATAGTTCTCTAATGAATGAATTAATGACCAATGAATATATCTTCTGAGAGTGCTTAGTAAGAAGTTGACAACACCATTGGTTTGAGGCTATGAAATAGGGGTCTTTAAATCACAGCCCTTTAAATCTGTCTCCGAGAAAGGACAGCATGGATGACTTCCTTAGTGGGTAGCATCTAAGCAGAGCACAGCGGAAGGCGCAGAGAGCAGACAGAGCCTCAAAGAAAACAAATACATGAGTGTGCTTAATTAGTTACATCTGCCCTGGTGCTGGCAGGCACAGCAGAAGGTGAGTGTGCTGAGGGTTTGCAGAGAAAACGTGGGGTCCCTGGCTTGATAAAAAGCAATCCCAGTCTTTCTATACAATCCCCAAGGGGTTCATTCACTTGGAAGAGTGACATCAGTGCTTTCAATGGAAACTACCAGATTCAGTGCGACGAGCACTAGACACAAGTGGCAACCACATGTTTCTCCTTAGTGATGGTCTTGGCTGGTGACCAATTCCAGGGAAGTGTTACACGGGCTGGGAGCTTGAAAGGCTAGAGCAGCAGATATCTTTTTATGTTTTTCATAAGGAATAATAGAACATTGTGAAGAAGCACAAGAGAGAAGGATGCCAAGCAGGGCTCTTGCAAATAAAACCAAGGATCCCTGAAGATACTGAGGTTAACAAAGGGAAAATGCAGCTGTTGTGAATGCAGTTTGTGTCCCAGTCTTCAGCATGGTATGTAAGGGGACGCCTTTACTTAGCTATTGCTGTCCCTGAGCAGAGAGAGAGGGATGCTGTTAATAACAAAGAGAGTCCCCAGTGATGGCAAGTCTAATTACAGGAGGAAAAAAAACCACACGGAAAGAAAGGGTTTGGTTTCCCCAAGATGTCATTTTATTACCAGCCTGACACGGCAACTTTAAGGGCCGTTTCTTTACAATCACTGAAATACCGAAACAGTCAGAAAAACAGCATCGCGGCCATAGCCAAAGTCCCTGATGCTTCGTTTTGGAAAACATTTTCCTGCAATGGCAGCTTTTAAAAATTGTTTTTCCCTTATAATTAAGCAATTTTCTTCTTTTTAATATCTGAAAACAGTGAGTAGGATAAAAAGAATAGGTGGGCTGGAGAAGAGAAAGGTGAAGAGGTCAATGTTTAAAGCATTAAGAAAAGAAAAATACAACACCATTTTTAAGAGAAAACTTCAAAACTAGGAAAATGTCCTGTAACATACATTTAAGAGAAATTTTCAAAAATAGGAAAATATCTTGTAAGATACATTAAATTATATTTTTCTTGAATGGTGAATAATCTGTTAAAATATCTATCCCTAATTATCAAGTATGCTAAAAAGGCAAAAAATAATTAATGTTTCAAGTCCAGTGAAAGTCTTTTTCAAATAGTACTGTTTTTTTCTACAGTATATTCTAGTAAAAATATTGATTATAGTTACCAAATAATTATAAATGACTAATATGACATTCTTCTGACATTGTAACTGTGTTAATTCAGAGAGGACTTGAATTAGTCTGAATTTACCTTGTATGTAGTGAAATGCTGAGAAAGGTGAGGCAGGCTATTTGTTAAACATCTGTATTCAGAACTACAAATATTTAAATATTTTCAAGATAGTATGTGTCAATTACAGAATTGCTTTGTAAAGCAAATTTCTGCATATCAACTCCTGAAATTTCAATTTTTTTTCCTTTATAAAATCTGACATGTTTCTTTTGAGAAAACTTGAATTCACAAAACTTCAAGATTGCATGTTGTGGTACCTTAATCTTTATTAGTTGAATATGGAATAGCAAAGTGATATTTTTCCTGATATAATGACAATTGGCTTCCAAATGACATAATATCGTATATTATTTAACTGCGAATTCCTGATGTATGTTTGTTTTTCCTGCATGCCTAAATGGTAAAATGTGGACATAGAAATGGAAAATGTTAGATCCTTTGCTGTTGCAGGCATATCATTTCCCTGCCTCCGGCACTTGTCAGTGAGATGGGTGCACTATCAGCGCAGGCAAATTTCTCTAAGTATTATCCCAGAGAAGGAAATTCTTGGATTTGATTTCTTTTCTTCCTGATGCTGATATTTTATTTTGCCTATATAAAATTAGACAGGTCGTTCCTCCTTTCAATTTCCTATATGGAGAAAGTATATATTTTGGTTTACAGGACTTCAGAATATTTTTACATTATAAAGCTGATGCTTATTTCCCTATTTCCATCCCTACCTTCCACTTCCATTACTCTGCAGAGAGTAGGCAGAGTAATATAAAAATAGAATGAGATCATTTGACTAGAACATTTTAAAAATACTCTAGTGAGTTCCTATTGTTCTTAGAAAAAAATTCTAAATTCATGTCATTGCCAGCAAGACACCAAATTATCTGCTGCAGTGTTGCTCCTCCACTTGCCCTTTTCTTCTGGTGAGATTTAGCATCTGTCTCACCAAACCTCTTTCCTCCTTCAGGGTGCAGAACCTGCTTTTACTTCTCCCTAGAATTACTTTCACCTCCTTACCTTTGAGTCTCACCAGTTCTGTTAACTCCTCGGAAAGATCTTCTCCAGTAAGCTTCTAAAGTGTTTTCCTTGGTAACTATAGCCTTCCCTGATTATTTCCTCCAGCTGCACTCTTCACAGTTTATTCTTTTCTTGTTTAGTAGTGTGTTTGCTTTGTATTATCTGCCTTCCCCAGCCTACCTCTCACATGGAGCTCCATGAAGGAAAACCCTTAACTGCTTCATTCACTTCTATATCCCCTGAACTTGGCATAGTGCTTGATAATGATAAATACTCAAAGAGTAGATGAATGAATTAATTCGTAATGAAGGAATTCCTTCACATTTTTATAAAATAATTGAACTTGTATAGAGGTAGACTGGTACAAGGTAAAAATTCTTGAACACTGCTTAAAAGCTAGATGTAAATCCAGGAGGAGAATTTCATATTTTTATTATGATGACTGTAATAATATTTAACAGAATCTTTTGATCAACTTGTGAAAAAATTGGTGTGGTTGACTTCTTTTATAGCATAGATGTATATGGATGTTAAAGTGACCATGCTTGACTCCATAAACACAGTGGAACTGAAGAATTGATAAAGGAATTAACTTTATACCTGGAAGTATTTGTCAATGTTATTGTATCATAAATGATTTACTTATCAGTTACCAAATCTAACAATTGTAGAGAATATCATCAATATCCTTAGTTAGTAGAAACTTAAATGTTAGCCAGAGATTTCTGGCACCAATTTTTTACTAAGTCTTCATGCATCAAAATAACAGAGCCAAAAAGGAATTAATTAGTCTTTTAAAATAATATTAAATGATCTTATTGGACACATTGAGATCTTGATAAATATATTCCTATATGATGTTTAAATGAT
>RJWT010008327.1:0-26443 GCA_004365215.1 Cuniculus paca | reverse complement strand
ATTAAGTGAATGAAAAATACTAAGCACCTAATAGTGTCAATACAACAAACACTCGATAGAGTTAATTCTAATTAAATAGTTCATTTTAATATACATGTATATACAAGTATAGGATTAACATGTGCATGCCTTTCTGCTCTTCTCTGAACAAATACATTTTCTACATACTTATAACTTGTGCAGTGTTTAGCAGCATGCAAATGTCACCTTGAAACTCACTTTTACTTCTATTGTTGACTGAGTCTTTGCTGTTTCTGATCCTCAATCTCCTTACCTGTAAAATGGGGAGAAAAAATCTATACCATTGAATTGATGTGAAGATTAAAAATCAGAACACTTGACTTCTCTTTCCTTAATAGATTTACCCTGGTTTCTGGTAAGTTCTTAAAATCAAAGCATATCCTTAATATTCTGCATTGAGGCAAGAAGATCTCATCTTCATGACAAATATTTAGAGAATGGAAATTATGAGACTTTTTGTAATAATTATTGCCTTTCCTTTACTAAAAGAGGATTTCGGGTTCTTCTTTAACTGTGAAAGGTGTAGGATGTCTTGAATTTTCCTGAGTATTCCACGCACCCCATGCTTCCATGCCTTCCTCAGGGCTGATCCCTCCACCTGGAATGTTCATCTCTCTTGGAGAAAATTCCCAGATCCTTACCACCTCAGACCCCCTTAATGGGAATTAGCTGAGTGCTCTTGACTTGTGCTTTTAAATTGGGCTTAATTACCTACACCTGCTAGGGTGTGCTAGACGACTAGGATGTTGATTCCCAGGGTAAATACCTGGGTTAAGTCCCAGCCTTCCAGCTTACTATGAACAACTCAGGTGGGACCTTCATTAAGTCTCCAGCACTACTGCAAATAGGGCCCAGTTTGATACGAACCTGATGTTGAAGGATGCCTAGGACATTAGAAAAGCTACCTGATGTCAGGTATGAAAGTGGCATTTTTGCATTTTACAATGATTTCTCTCATGACTGTAAGGCTAGAGAATAACATGATTGGTCCAACAAGAGGTGGTGCCCTTGTTTTTCGAGACACATTCCTGATAAATACCATGTTCCTTCACTGCATTTTTTCGGGTCTGCTAACTGCTGGGTTAATACAGTACCAGGGTCTTTGGTACATGCACTCTCCTCCAACAGACCTACTTCAAAGAGCAAGCATTTATAAAATTTCACAAGAATTTGATACCCAAGTGCATTATCATTCTTCCCTAGTAACTCACTTTTGTTTTATTTTACAAAACTATAAGTAGGTAATGGATTGGAATGAACATAAGCAAGCAACAACAACATAGAAGAAACCTTTAGGCAGAAAGGATTCTCATTCCTCATTGTTGAGATGGCGATTTTTGTTTTTTTCCTTGATTTTGGTGAAACTGAATCACACCCAAGTTGAATTCCAGATACCTCTAGATTTTTACTCAGAGGTCATATTTGAAGTCACGATAACAAATTTTCTTTCCTCTGATTACAAAACTTTTGGTCTAGATGAGGAGGGACTACTTAAATGTTTAATCCCACATTCTTATGCACACCTTTTTTTTCCTCCCTCTGTTTTTTAAAAAAGATTATTTTTTAGAGTAGCTTTAGATTTATAGAAAAGTAGTAAGTAGTAAGCACAGACAGTTCCCATTTTCCACTTGCTCCTGCCACACAATTTTCCCACTATTAACATCTTGCATTACTTGAGTATATTTGTTACTCGTATGTACATCTGATGATCCAATATTAATGCATTATTATTAACTAAAACCTATAGTTTACATTAGAGGCCATACCTAATTTGGCTCACAAAGTCATTAGCTATGAAAAGGACTTCAGGGGTCATTACCTGTTTTCACCTACCCTCCTATTAGGAAGTGGACTCTGATATTGACCCTAATCAGAAGAGCAAGTCCTCTCCCCCCAACTCCATTTGCTCTCTTCTTGTTTTCTTAAAAGCAAGCACCTCTTTGCCTGTGCTGTGTCTGAGCAGTAATTACCTTGTGTCTGTTCTCCTGCCTTCAAATTATTTTTCCCACCTTCAGAGCAATTGCCTCCCACTTCTTATCTCTACTCTGATCCTCTCTACAGGGCACAGGGGACCTGTCTTTTGACTCTCATATTTTTGCTTCTGATGTTAAAAAGTCCCCTTGAACTTGCATTTTACAGACACCAGCAAAGCCTAAGTGTCTTCACATAACCTGACACTTCCCAGGGGCAGGGTGTTTGCAATTACAGGCTGAGCTGGCTGCGGGATCAGAGCTCTGTGGAGGCCCGGTGAGGCCCGGCCTGCGGAGCATCTTTGATGAGTGATGGGGTCATTATTATGAATGTTATGCGGGGATGCCAGCACAGTCTTGTGGCAGGAATGCTCTCCTCCCTTTATCTTGTTTTAGCTGTAAAGACAGACATACATAGACATACATATATGCATATTTTGGGATGCAGACCTGGCTAGGGAGAGGAAGGAATGCAGCTGGACAGACAGATCTCTCTCTCACATGCAGGAACCATCTTTCCACTGTGCCTCTGTCTTGTAGAGCCCACCTATTTTGCTGACAGGCTATACACTCTCAAAGGGCTAAGAATGTAGCTTGATCCCAAATTGGAAGGTTCATCTCCTTTTCCTGTCTTTTGATTCCAGCATCCCTCCTTCCCACTTATCTCTTTGGTTGAGGCTTAGGGCTTCTCTCACTAGATATTTTCTGCCACTTTTTTCTCTTGTGGAGAAAATAAGATGCCTGAAGACTAGTGATCCTAGTACTTCCTTTCCTCATCAATGCAGTACTTTTCCAGGCAAGTGCTTTTCTCTCCTCCACTGTGTGTCTATGCTGTGCTGCAGTTATAATTGTCTTTTGGGGCCTATTTGGTAAATCCCTGTCCCTGTGGGTGGGCCCAGCCTTCCTGCCCAGCAGAAGAAGCTGAAGAGGAAGGCACACCCAGTTAATTGTCTGGAGAGTGGGCCATGCTGAGCTAGAATATTTGATCATAGAAGGCTTGGCAAAGGGCCTCCTCATCATTCCATTTTGCTTTCAGAGTTTCAACTTTGAGGATATTTGGTATTTTAGAAGTGACAATTGTGAGAAGATTTGGTGTTTTGGGAGTGGTATAAGGTTTTGTGGGTTCATGGTTTCCTTGATGGGAAGATGTGATGGATGAAAACATGCTACATGCCATAGCAGTAAACCTCCCTATCGTTTTTCTTTTAAGAGAAAAACAAAACAATAAAAATAATAGAGAATTTCAAATCAAGATGATCAGAAATTGCTAATGGATATTGTATTGCATATCATTGTCTTCAAAATAGTTGCTCAGATTCCCAGATATAGGCATAAAAATTTGATCAAGTAGTATAAGTACTAACTGTTCCTTTCAATGAACTAATAGAATTAGTAGTACACTTATCTTAGCTATCATATATATATATATATATATATATATATATATATATATCCCTTCCTTCTTTTGTCCTTTCCCCATCCCAGTTGTTCTTTCCTTTTGAGCAGTTTCTTTCCCTTTCACAATATCCATTGCACCTTTGGGATCTTATTTACTTACTCTTTCAGTTTCTTATACTAGGGAGACAATACAATGTTTACAAATACAAGTATGATTTATTTTGCTTATGAGTATAGTCTCTAGTTGTATCCATAAAATAATCCAATAACAAATGATAGCAAGGCTGTGGGGAAAAAGGAACCTTTTTCCACTGTTGGCAGGAGTGTAGACTGGTGCAACCACTGTGGAAATCAGTGTGGAGATTCCTCAAAAAACCAGGATTATAAGTCCCATTCAACTCAGCTATTCCCTTTCTTGGTAGTTTTCCAGAAGAATTGAAAGCATCATGCCTCAGTGATATATGTGCATCCATGTTTATAGCAGCAGAATTTGTAATAGTTAAATCTTGTAAACAACACAAATGCTCATTAACTGAGGGATGGATAAAAAAATGTGGTATTTTCATACAATGGAGTACTACTCAGCTATAAAGAAAGATAAACGTGTAGTCTCCCAATCTTGCAGATTAAGATGTCTGCTTATCTCTAGACTGTTCATTACCTTCAGTTACTAGCTCCTTCCACAATCTCCTCAGAACTTTCAAAACTGGCTACAAAAGCATTGCTGAGTCCAGGGCAGGACCCTGACTTTTCATTTCAGGAAAGCAGTAAAGAGAACATTATACCTCTCAAGATTAGCTGAGCAGCAAAGGATTTTCTAGAGCTTATATTTAAAAACAGGATTGTGTGTTAAAATAGTCTCCAGATGCCTGCCACTATTTTCTTTTTATTATTTATAAAAGTTATTATAAAACCTGCCATTACTATGATTATTTTCTGAATCTTAAAACCTCTTGGTGAAGTGAGACTGCTCTCGGTCCCATCTGACAGAGGAGGAGATTGGATATCTAACAGTGGGCATGCCCACTGTCTGTCCTCCATTGTCTGCTTGGAGGACCTACACTATGTGTTAAAAAGAAAGTTGAACATTTTAATTGCATTTTTACAATGCACAAAGCACTTTTGCATTACTAGTCTAGTTAGAGGGCTATGTGTAAAACAAGACAGAAGTTGATGTTCATAAAATTTTTCTCACATTTTTATTAGTGTATATCAGTATACAGGTTACTATGTTTCATAGTGGCAGATTTGTACATGCACATAACATTAATCCTTTCCCCCAAAACTTCCTTGTCCCACCCTCTTCCTAGTATCACATGATTTGGAGGGAGATTCAATGTTTACAATCTATTATGATCATACAGACACTCCTCATTTAATGACTGAGTTCTATTCCTGTGACTAACTAAACCTAACTAAATGAATTGTGTATAGTGTGCACATTACAAAATTCAGAACAAAAAAATGGTCAAAGAAAAGTACAACTTGAGAACTTTGCTTTTATTTGTGTAACTTACATGAAGTGCTGTAATGTATAACAACATGTAACTACAGAATTGTACTACACAGTACAATCAGCAAAAATTACAGTACTGTACTTTGGAAGAAGTCACCATAAGGTTATACTGACACTTAAATTCCTACGTAATCAGTCCAAATACAGGTCATCAGACCAAGTAGTGGATAGTAAGTCTCAACAGCATCATAAAGTCTGAACAGTTATTAAACATATAAGTAGTGACACAAGAAATATCTACATTTCAAAGTCAACACTCAAAAATCAATAGCATTACTGTATGCAAATGACAAACTCACTGAGAGAGAAATTAGGAAAACCATACCCTTCACAATATCATCCAAAAAATGAAATACTTAGGAATCAATCTAACAAAAGAGGTAAAAGATCATTACACTGAAAATCACAGTACTCTAAAAAAAGAGATTGAAGAGGATATCAGAAAGTTGAAAGATATCCCTTACTCATAAATAGGAAGAACCAATATAGTGAAATGGCCATACTCCCCAAACTGTTACACAGACGTAGTGCAATCCCAATGAAAATATCTCTAACATACCTCACAGAACTAGATAAAACATTACTGAAATTCATTTGGAGCCACCCAATTTACTGGAAGTGAAAGTAGGTAGAAATATTGAAGACATAAGTGTAGACAGAGGGTTCGTGAACAAGACCCAAACTGCATGGGGATTACTTCAAAGAATGAATAACTGGGACCTCATCTTATTAAAATGATTTTGCATATCAAAAGAAATCACCAACAGAGTGAAAAGACAACCCACAGATTGGGAAATAAAATTTAGTCAATCGTCCCTCAGACAAAGGACTTCTATCTAGAACATATAAAGAATTGAAAAAAGTCAGGCCTCCCCAAATTCAAAAACCCAATCCAAAAATGGGCATCTGAGTTGAACACACTTTTCTCAGATGAGGAAATACAAATGGCAAATAAATATATGAAAAAATATTCAACATTACTGGTCATTTGAGAGATGCAAATTAAAATAACACTGAGATTCCATTTCACTCCAGAAAGAATGGCTACTATCAAAATATCACTCAATAACAAATGCTGGTGGGGCTGTGAGGAAAAAGAAACCCTTCTTTACTGTTGTTGGGAGTGTAGACTGGTACCACCACTGTGTAAATCAGTATGAACACCCCTCAAAATGCTAGACTTAGAGTCCCATTTGACCCAGCTATTCCTCTTCTGGGTTTCTTCCCAGAAGAATTAAAAACATCATACCCCAGCAATATATGTACACCCATGTTTATAGTAGCACAATTTGTAATAGCTAAATCCTTGGTACAACCCAAATGCCCACCAACAAAGGAATAGATAAAAAAAGGTGTGGTATTTATATACAATGAAGTACTACTCAGCCATGAAGAAGTAAAACAAGGCTTTTATACGTAAATGGATGCAACTTAAGACCTTACTCATGAGTGAAATAAATCATTATCACATGTGTAAATATCATACGGTTGGCCTGGTGTGGGAAACTTAAAGATTAAATAACATCTAAAATGTACAATGGATATCGTGAAATGGGAAGAGATTGTTTAAAGGGAAAAAGCAACTAGGATGGGGGACAGGAAAAGGAAGGAAGGGAAAAGAGAAAAAAATGCAATTTAGTGTTACTATTAGTGACTCTTAATTCATAGAAAAGGAAGGTTTGTGCTTATATCAATTGGAGAAGTTTTTATGCCCCTGTCCTGTACTCTGAGTAACTATTTTAAAGATAATAATATGCAATGTACTAACTATTGTTATTCTACTATCATCTTGTTATGAAATTGTTTTACTTTTTCCCATAAAATAAAAAATAAATAAGTAAATAAAAGAAACAAGCAAAAAGAAATATGTATATTTATGCCTCCTATTATCTGCCCCTAGACCCTCTTTCCTTCTTCCCTTCCTCTTATCTAGTAATAACCTCCCTTCTATTTTCTTGTCATCTTGTTAAGATTCCACATATTAAGGAGAATATTCAGTGTTTGTCCTTCTGACTCTGTCTTATTTTATTCAATATAAAGATCTCCAAGTCCATTCATTTTTCTTCAAGTGACAGAATTTTATTCTTTTTATGACTAATACTCCATTGTGTATAGGTACCACACTTTCTTTACCCATTCATCGGTGGATAGGCACTTTAAGAACAGGACACAGTAATCCACAGGGTTTATGACTTTATGGAAAACCACATGCTAATAGATGGAGAAGATTGTACTCAAAATGATCTCAAACCAGCACATACTCTTCAGTTTGGAACTGATCGCATAAGGAATTGCCCAGGTGCATTGTCTGGAAGCATAGGTGAAAATAACAAAGGATCCCCTAAGTCTCAGGGCCCCAGAGCTGCCAAGTCAAGTTTCGCGTGTGTTTGTTGGGTGAATCACCCCATTCCACAAGTGACTATGAGGACTTCTTATGAGTGAGCCAGATATCTCAGGGGCTCAATAAATAGGCTCTGTCAGACAGCTCAGAAGACGTGGAGAATTGAAACAATTTTGTGAGTACCTGGGTCCTAAATCTGATTTTTTCCAGATCACAGAAAATGGAGGGAAGCATTTGATTTTCTTTTTTCTGCTTCAAGGATTCCAATGATTTCTCTTTTGCTCCATTTCAGCCACCACAGGCTACTGACAGATCACAATACCCTGATAACTCCTGAAAGCCAGAAGGAAAGAAAAGGTTTTTAAAATGAAGAACTTGACTATTTTTTGAGAAGGAATTACCTGCTAAGTGTGTGGTCTCAGAAATTCCCTTCTGGGTTGTGCAAAGAGAGCCAAAGAAGTTAAGCCCCAGCCGTTTGGAATCATAATTGTATTCCAACACACATGCTCCTCAGGGGCTGGGATTTTATCTCGCATCTGTCACACACTCAGGGTGTGACACTGGGGAATGCATTTCCCCTCCCTGAGCCACACAGATCCTCATTTATAAAGCAGGGTGGTTGGATTTCCAAGATTCCTGATCTCATGCCTTAAATGGGTCAGGCTGAGAATTCAGAAGCATAGTCACTTGGAAAGAGAGACAGCCAGGACATGACAGAGCTTGCATTAGACAATGTAGAAGACGCATAGTGACCGCGGCGAAGCCAAGAGCACTAGAATTACAGCATGGCCCTGGGTTGTAAACACAGACGAAGCAGTTTCTCTGAGCCAACCTTCTGATTTGAAAAATACCTCTCTTACAATAGGTATTCCAGATCCTCCAAGGTGTTTGCTGTCCTATCCTGTTGGACTCTAACCTCCATTAAACTGTGAATTCAAACTGTATTTTTCTTTGACATGGTATTTTCAGCCACAATAAAATGACATCAAAAGAAAATTATGTGTTCTCTTAGAGACTCTTACTAAATTTCTTTTTGTTGTTTTGTGTCATCTAATTATTAAAGATTGTGGTAAGAGAAAGGACTCTGAAAATAATCATCCTGCTGAAATAAATTTATTTCCCAAGTTATTTTGACAGAAAATAACTTGTAGGTAAAATAAATCAGGGTTTCCTAAATGCCCATTTTGACAATTGACTCAGAAATGATAAAATCAATTTATAATAATCCTAGCATTCTAGTAAGCTGAGGCAGAAAGATTATGAGTTAGCATATGGGCTGGAAAACTTACCATTAGTAAGACCTTGATTCAATTTTAAAAATAAAGGACTAAAGGAAATATAAAAAGGTGTGACCCAGGGGCCAGAGAAGACACCAATGGTTTCCTCAGAGGGGAGTCAAACTGGGTCAGGGTCTGGGCAGGCTGCTTGGTTTAGGGAATGGAATCAGTGTGGGGGAGAGGATTGTAAGGCCAGACAGGTGTCAGAGCCCTGGCCAAGTGGAGGTCAGGACGGACCTTCAGTTCTAAAAAAGGCACCTGATTCAAAGTCCAGGCACCCAGAACATACAGCATGGTTGGTGTGACCACAGACAGTCCCACTCTGGGTATAAGGGTTCACAAGTCGAGGACAGTGAGAGTAATTCTAGACTCATCCATCCTCTCTGGACAAATACAGCAGAGTCTAGCCTGGGTCGAGAATCCGAAAGGGACATATTTGAGCTGAAATGTGTTAGCTCCATTTTAATCCAAATAAAAACTATAGTAGCCAACATATAGGAATTGTTGCCTCTGTTCTACCTTATTCTAAGTAACCACTGTGGGCTAGCTCATGGGCAGGCTAGTTTTAGAGCTCTGGCTTATTAATATGATTAACATATGATTTTTAAGTTAATTAGTTAATTTCTTTTTTACCAAGATTAAAGCGCAATTTAACTGTGACCACCACCAAAGAAGAGTCAAGGTAAAATATTGACGATGGAAAGGGGCACATGGAAGTTGTGCAGAACGAATACATTCAGGAAACAGCAGTCTTTTCCCTGACCTCCTCTATGTGGATTTCACTGACAGCCCTCTTTCTGGCAAGGTCAGGGGATTAGACAGGCATACATCTTCCAGTCATCCTTGCACCTTCCAGGAAGCACCCATTCCCCTAAGCTGGAAGTGACTCCAAGTGACATTTTTAACCTCTCCTAAAGGTGTCCCTGCGGTTTCTTCAGGCTTTGACGTAGGGGTAACTGTGAAGAAGCAAATAGACAAAGTTCAATGCTTCAGAAAGTCTTTTGCAAGTGTTTTATTCACATTTAATATTTGTCTGAAAATATAAGATTTGTGAATCACACTCCCTTACCCTTAAGAATCAGATGTGCTGAGAAGTTTAGCTTTCTAACACTAATGGTAATTACCTCCATAAGCTCTCCAAGAGAAGCTCCTTTCCTTTTGTTTACAAAAAAATGCCCTCATCTGGCCTTTACTATTCTTTAATAATTAAGGTCTCTGATTACCTGCCTCCCAGACTTCACTCTTTTGGTTGCCCTTTATTCTACCAGTAGCTGCACTGTCCTACTCAAAACCATCAAAAGCCTCTATTATCTCCAGATTTATACCCAAAATCCACGTCACATATTCAAATCTCCTAAGATACATCTTAGACAACCTGTTCTATTTCAGGTTTCTCTCATATTTTCCATAACTTCCAGGCCTATAAGATCTAAACATACTCTCAACTTTCCCAATTTAGTGTCTTCCATCTTTATCATCTCCACTTATGGTTAACTCATCCTGGAGAGTCCATTTCCCTTTTCAGTGTCCAAGTCAAAGGCCAACTCTTCCAAAATGCTCTCCTGTGCCTTCAACTATATACCTCACCCATAGAAAGTTTCACTTCCACTCTTGGTTTCTAACTCCAAATTTCTACTTCTATTGTAGCACCTCTCAGAATGATCTGTGTTTATGTCCACATGAATCCCTGGCTTGAATCCTCATGAGTACATCACCACATTCCTCATCCACAAAACTGTCCTAGAAACAATAAGCTCATAGTAATGTAGTAGTGCTATCTAAATGTATATAGACACTATACACATAAATATGCATATGTATGATACACATATGTATTATACATATCATATATATAAATATACATTCTATGTATTTCCATAGGCCCGTCTTTGAAAGCACACATAGTAAACACGAGTAAACTTCTGGGGAATAGAGGAGTAAGATACTCAGAAAATGTAGACAAAATAAAATATAAACAGCATGACTTTCCCAAATAAGTTGGAGAAAGTGAGAGTTGCTGTGTTTGCCTTAGCCCAGACCAAGGTTTCAAGTGTGTGCTTATTTCTCAGTACTGCAAGCTTATTGAACAATCACAAGAAAGCATGTGGAAAGTGAAATGGGTTCCTATTTAACACAAAGAGCTCTTATCTATTTTACTGGAGGCTAACATGTCCTGTGCCAGAAACCTTGTATCACTCAGAGGGACAAGTGATCTTTTACGTCATTTCTAGCACTGTGATTCTACATCAGAATTTAGTCTTGGCCTCAACCTTCAATTCTTCACATAACCACACAAGTAATCTTCCTAGGAACCATATCTTCCAAGAACATAGTGATCCTCATGCCTCAAGTGTGCAGGTTAGATATCCTGATAAACAAGGGACTAGGTAGCAATTCTCACATGCAAAATGCTAAGGTATGCAAAAAATTAACTTTAATCTCTACATTTCTGTAATTAACTTAGCTTTTTAAACTTTGTTTCTACTTGATGGCAGGAAAAGGAATTTTGTTAACCCATAGAAATCCATTACCTCCATTTAAAATTTCAGTTTATTTTAGGAAATACTTAAATCCATAATGCTATTTTTGACCTTCCTTTTCTTCTCACAAAGGTTATTCTAACTTCCTTATGAGTTTGCTTTTATAAGTGTTGTGTGTTTCAAAAAATCTATTGTACTGCTGTATAACTTACAAAAAATTCATTTTAAATTAATGTTTCATCAGTTTTCATATGAATAGATATGATTTTGATTGGAATGGTGTTGAATACGTAAATCAGTTTTAGGAGATCTATCATGAATAATGTTGAATCTTCTAATCCATGGACATGCTATAACTCCCAACTTATCCAAGTTTTTTCAAAACCTTGGCATGGCATTGTAGTTTTGAGTTTAGAGACTCTGCACGTATTTTATTAAATTTTCCCTATGGTTTTCATGTTTGAGATAATTTTATAAATGGTATTATATTTTTAATTTTACTTTTCAATTATTTTTTCCTGATATATAGTTATAAATTCTTTCCTAAATATTGAATTTGTTTCCTGCAAACTTATTAAGTTCACTCTTTAGTTCTAATACTGTTACTATAAATTCTTTAGGATATCTTTTCTAAACAGTCATGTTATCTGCAAATAAATTGAACTTTAATTCTTTACATTTTTATGCCTTTTATTTGATTTTAGTAACAATATTAAATAGAAATGATGAGGACTGATATCCTTATTTTTTTCTAGAACTTAGGGGATAAGAATTCAGTCTTTCATCAAATGTGGTAGATTAGTGGAGTTCTCATCTTGATAATATCAAGGTGATTTCCTTCTATTCCTAGTTTTGTGCATTTTAATCACAAAAATGAATTAAATTTTGTTATATGTAAGGATTTATGTAGGATCCACATGATTATGTTTTAAATTCTTTGTTTACAGTTAAGTACAGTGAATAATTTTCAAATGTTAGCACAGGTAAGTGGACTGATCTCTTTAGAAATCTGTCATTTTAATGGCATTTTAAAAAGACATTGCTCTGGTTTTACTGATTTTTCTCTACTGTTCCTGATTTCTCTTTTATTGACTTCTTCCCTTGTATTTATAAGAATAAACCCTAGTGTGTATCCTGTTCTTATTTTATAGATTCTTAAGATGGGAGCTGAGGTCATTCATTTTATACCTTTTTTGTTTCCTAATATAAGCATTTGATGCTATACACATTTCTTGACTCTCCCCTATTTGCCTGCTTTCCATAATTTTAAAATATTTTCTGATATTATTATCCATTTAAAATATTTTTTTAATATTTTTGGTTTTTTTCCCTTTGGCTATGAATTATATGGGTTATGTTGTTCAGTTTCCAAGTTTTGGAGATTTTAAAAAATATATTTCTATTTTTTAAATATATGTCTTCTAAATTTTTTTACAACTTGTTTTATGGACCATGATATACTCTAACATTGTATAATCTTCCATTTGTACCCCAAAAGAATGTATATTATTCAGCTGACTGGAGTATTCCATAAATATCACTTATCTTCAGTTACTTTATAATGTTATACAAATCATGTATATCTTTTACTGCTTGTGCTAATAATTAGTGAATAGTGTTGAAATCTGACTATAACTGAATTTGCATTATTTTTTCAGAGCTGTCAAATTTTGCTTCTCACATTGTTGAAACTTTATTATTAGGTGTATGTACATATTGTAAATGCCATGTAGTCTGAATGTATGTTCCAGTTTTTCATTTTGGAATATTTTGTTTTTTCTCTGATAACATTGTTTATCCTAAAATTTACTTGTATAATATTAATATAGACCTTCTAGCCTATGTGTGGTGTCCACATGGTAAATAACTTTTCATCCTCTTGCCTTTGTATTTATAGTGGGGTTTGTACAGTTAGCCTATATTTGGGTATTGCCTTTTTGCCCCCTCAGACAATCTGTCTTTCAACTGGAATGTCATAATCAGTGTTTTGTTCTTTTTTCTGTTCTTACTTCCTGTTGCATTACCAATTATTTTAGTGTCTGATTACGTACACTATTGGGTTATTTAACATACAAAGTTTTATTTTAGCATTGCTCTAGGGAATCCCACAGACATCTTTCACTTCATCCTAATTTTAAGTAATATTACATCATTTCACAATGTATAAGTCTTACTACTGTGTACTTGCATTCATCTAGTCACATCTTTTTTTATTCAATTTTAGTTATGTATATGTAACACATAACATTTAAAAATATTAGCCTTTTAAAGAATTAAAAATTTAGAAAAAAGTATTATATATATATATATATATATATATATATATATTCAAAAACATTTCTAGTGCTACTCATTCCTATTACACAGCCAACCGTTCTCATCTGGTATGTTTCTCTTACCTGAAGAATGTCCTTTAGTACTTCCTGTAGTGCAGGTCTGCTAATTATGAACTCACCGTAGTTTCTGAAATATAATTTTGTTTGGTATGGACTTCGAAGTTGGTGGCACTTATACCCACCTGCACAATGACTCAGACACCAGATCTGGACGACCACCTCAAATGCCAAACCTGGTGTTCACGTCCTCCACTGGCGTGAACGCTTCATCTGCTGTAGATCCAGATCTCTTCCAGCTCTTGCTGTACTGCCTCACTGGTAAAATGAAGCCTTATTTTTCTCTGAGCTACTGAGGATGGATTCTTACTTTAGACTTTGTATTGATATTGAAGTCTTCCACTTCCAGGACTCTGGCTCTAATTCTCTACTCCTTCTGACCTGGCCTGGACAGTTATGGATAATGTCTTTAAGCTAAAGTAAGCTCAACTCAGTGCCTCTGTACATGATACTTGGGCTGGAGCCTCTCATCAGAGGCCTCTTTAGTGACTCCTGTTCTGTCTGCTTCTCCAACACTTCTGGTTCAGCAAGTTGTCCGGCTGAGTTCACCCCATGTTATGACATTAATTAGACTGATCCTTTCAGCTTAGAATATGAAACAAAGATAAATCATTCAACCTCCATCATCCATTTAACCCCTGTGTAAACTGTCTGAGGAATATAATGATAATTACCTTTTTCAGGGACAGAGTTGTGGGGAGAGTCAATTAAGGCTTGCACTGTGCTTTGAGATCTTTCAATGAAAGGCTCAGGGTTACTACTGTTAACAAGATACCAGAGGGAGATTTGCCAGCAATGCCTCCTTTTGAGCCAGCATGTCTGTCATTAGTAATTTGGGGGCTTGGCACAGAGTCATGGGAATGTTTTAATGGCTTCTGTTCAACCCCAGAAATAGATTGTGAAGTTGCTAAAAGGCATGCTTGTTTTCTCTGCTCTCCTCTATTTCTGTATACACGGGGACTTTTGGGGGAAGATTTTAGGTTCTCTACAAGGGCCAAAAAAGTGGGCAATAGGGTCTTACGCTGCCCAAGTGAACTCTAATAGAAAATAATGCCCAGTCTGTTCCAGGGACTGATTTAGAGATAAGTTATACCATCGCAGAGGAATTTTGGCTTAGGTTGAAATTTTGGATCTACCTGGAGATCCTGCTAATTCAGTGAGATTTAAGAGTGTGAAGTAGAAGTCTCCCCCTCTAAGAAATACTTTGAAAACATTTATTAATTTCAGCAAGTTATTTTATTTCTTAGCCAACTCCCAAATTCTTTTCAGGGCTCTCTTTATGAGTCAAGAAAAAAATGTTTTCTGTCTGGAAGGTCTCAACTTGTTTTTCTAGCACATGAGTAAATAATATATATGCTCATCCAGGCTTGTGTTTGGGCCCTCACTAGGAGAGTCCATATTACAGTTTAATTTCCAACCAACTAGTAAACTATTCCTTTAAAAGCTGTCACCTGTCCCTATATGTCAGTTTTTTCCCCTTCATTTTTGTTCAGTTCTTTGCTTTATGATTAATCAGTTATTTTCTCTGTTTGTCAAGACAACATGATTAACTTGGAGAAAAGCAGATGTGTTAAGAACTAGTTTGACGCTTGCTAATGGTGACCTTCGGCAAATTATTTAGCCCCTCTGAGTTTCATTTCACCTGCTGATAGATAGAAAGATAATACAGGAATAGACTCAGCAGTATGAATGGTATGATTTAGTCAAAGTGAATGTAGTTACTTCAGACACAAAGGATAACAGAAACCAGGAAAGTAACTCACTATAAGTCAATAGTATATGGTGAGGGCCATGGCAAACTTGAGAATTTATGGTCCGTCTATCAGGAACAGCCATTATTCTACTATAGCGTGTTTCTATATCATTTCTTTCTCTGAATTAAAAAACAAAACAAAACAAATAGAAAATTATTTGTTTCCTTTCTTTTTTATTTTAAAGAGAAAAAATAAAAATAACAATAAAACAAAATTTAAAAATAGGTTAGTAGGATGGTTATAATAATACATTACATATTGTTGTCTTCATAGTAGTTATTCATAGTACAAGATATAGGTATGATATCTTGTCCAAACAATTTTAGAAAGTTTGTGTTTCCTCAGCCTCAAGCACGCACAATTGCACCATGAGGAAACTTTTAAGTTCCAACATTACCCAAAGTGACAACAGTTATTCCTATCATTTGACCAGAGTTGCCTACCAGGTGGTCAAGTTTATGGGAAAGGTAGAGATTGCAGGCTCAACTCCTACCCATGTCTGGCTTGAAATGTCACATTCATACTCAGAGTATTGTGTAGTGTTTGACTATTGGTATATGGAGATTAGAAATATGAATATTTATGGGTCTCCAAATGCAGGATCTTCTAAGACATTTTCTAATTTAATATCAGCATGATGTATGGTGATAATATGACATTCCTGCCCTGTTCATTTTGTCATTTAAGATTTCCAGAAGACAATAAACATTGGGAGAAAAAATCTTTCCCTTTATAATTTAGTCTGATTGAATAATACAGTGAAGCAAAAAGGTACATGTGTGCATATGCGAATGTGTGTCCCTTTCTTTGGGTGTGTTGGATGTGTTGTGTTGGGAAAGGATCAGCTTTGGATTAGAAAAAAAAAAGAAACTAAATTTTCTTCCTGATTTTACCATGAAGTCCTTGTGGGTCTGAAATGCAACTGTTCTGAGCCATCTATAAAAAGAAGGTAGGCTAAATTACCTCTTAAATTATTTTCAAGTTCCATGAGATCTTCTCATGGACACATAGAGAAGTTCCAGAGACAAAGTAGATGTTTCCTGAAGTCTGTTTCTGACCCACCCCTCAAGTTCAAGGTCTGTTTGGAGATGGTAGAGTCAAAATGGAGGCTGTTCAATGCTTTGCTTAATTAGATACAGAGATGCAGCTGTTTAGTTTATAAGCAAGTAGTCTGTGCTGAGTGACTGTTAACTGACTCTGGAAATGCTTTCCCTGCCTTGTCATTTTACCCTGCCTTACTTCCTACTTTGGTATTGAGTTTTTATAAATTGGAGCAATGATTCTTTGGTAAGACACCAGGCCCATGATAATGACTGTTCTTTGGCACTAAGGTGATGGTGTGTCCTCAGAGAAGAATTATTCTCAAGCCAGATGTCCCAGGAGCCTACCCACCCTTTTTATTTCACATTTGGTCAAAGAATCTAAGTTTTTGTTTCTGCTCTGGAGAAAACCAGAGGGTTGCTTTCAGCCTATTTGTCCTTTATAAGATGTAGCCAGAAAACTCAGCACGTCTGGGTGTGATTTTGCAGGGCCACACACACTGACAGACAAAACCAACTCTGGTGAGACTTTGCATAACTTTAAATGTCTTATTCTGAACACAGACAGGCAGAGAAGTGATAAATATTCTTCAGGGGAATGGAGGGAAAGGGCTAAGCATTTATGGGGCTAACTTTCTGCAGGACACTTGAGATGTTTATTCTTCTATTTGCTTATTTCAGATGTAAGAATAATTTTGAGTTTTATACAACAAAAGAATCTCAGACTCATTGTCAAAACAAATTGAGCAAAGCAAAGGTACACAGACAAAAATTAAAAATATCCCCACACCAGCAACCACACAGACTTCTTCATTCACCCTCTCTTTTTGAAATTGAATCCCAAAGGGCAGTAATCACTTTTCATAGACTAATGCGGTTTCTTCTCTTGACCTTTTAAAAGGCACTTTACCATAAATGTGAATTGTTCTGAAACTCTCCTCCATCCTATTTATATGTCCTGCTTGCTCTTCCACAGGCTTACAAATAGAGCTGCCTCATTCTTTTTAATGACTGCTTAGCATTGTATTCCATGAAAGTACTCATATTTGTTTAGCCACATCTTATCCATGAGCATATGCAGTGTTTTTTGTTGGTGAGACTTTTATATATATAAAAATGAGATGCCATGATTACAGCAGGAATAACATACAATTGCTTTCTACTTTCATAGAGTATACAACTTTGCTCACCATTGCACACTCCTTGTTGCCCTCCCTTTCTTGCCCATTAAAGTGATACTGAGTGCCCTTTTATATAGAGATGCCTGTGAATAAAAAAATATGAATATGATTGAGGCTACTCAGACTCATTGCTGCATAAATGGGAAACATTTCCATGTCTAACTCCAAAGCTCACACACACATATTCTTCTACCCCAACCACCACCAGGATTTAGTTACTTCCAATCCACCCAAGGCAGATGCGTCAAATTTATCTATCTAGTCATTTTCCATCTAGGCAAATGGAACAGATGCAAAGGAGTTAGTTTCTGTTGTTAGAAAAACCATAAAACTGCTGCCCATGAGTAGTGAGACTCCTAACCCTCAATATTCCTGGGATTGTCTGCCTGGGAGTTAGACGCATCAGGTTTTGAATCTCAGATCTGCCATTTTGCACCCGAATAGCTTTGATAAAGCTATTTCGTTTTTTCTTATTAGACTTAGGTGTCTTCATCTATAAAGTGAAAAATATTAATACCTGTCTTCCTGGGTGGTAGTGTGCATCAAATGCTTCCATACTTCCTGAGACAGAATCAGAGCTTTCTAAAAATCAGCTATTATTTTGATGATATTTCTTGTGCTCATTCTGACAACCCTCTGGATCTGTTCTGCTAGCTCTGTGCCAGGCACCTCTTTCTTACTACCTTTGTTGTCTTCAGGAGCCCTTGGGCAATTCTGAGTAGCTCCAATTCTAGGAGAATGTGAACATAATATCCCCCGACACAGTCCAGGGGTACAAGGAGGCTGCTAATTAGTAATGCATGACTGGGTAAGGTAATGGTTTTCTGGGTAGCCATTTACATTCACAGCTTTGAAACCCAGAATGTTTAGTTCTTAGAATAACTCATCTTGTTCTTATCTTCTTTTCCCCCTCTTTCTGATCTTGTCCTTCAGTTTTCAACATCTCTTCTGTCCTTGGAAAGCCCAGCTTTGGAACTCAGTACTTTGACTGGGCTCTTGTCAGGTTAGACAAGTACATATGCTACTTGTCAGACTTGGGCCAAGTTGTTTGACTGGGACACTCACCACCAGACTGGGCTATCCCTTCACCACGCTGGGCTCTCAGCCACTCCTGGGGAGGTGCCAGAGGGAAGGAGGAGGGCCTGTGCCAGACTGGAGTGGGAAACCACTGCCAGGAGCCTGAGATGGCCTGCAGCTACGTGGCCAGGATTAGTGACATCAGCCCCTCCCAGACAGCAGGTTCAGACAGGAGGATAAGGAGGCCATGCGAGTCCAGGTCAGAGGGGGCATTGACAGCTAAGAGAGCAGGCCTTCCCAGGCTTGGGCTCCTTGGGGCCTTCCCACTGTGGAGTGGCTGTTGGGGGAACCTGTTGGGTAAGCTCATGTGTGTTTTTCTGTAAGGGTGGGTCTTAGAGTCAGGGCAAAAATGTGGGGTGACAGAAGGGAGCTCTTTAATGGCTCTGACATGTACTTGAGAAGCTGCCAAAGGGCGGTTTATGTTTCTTAAACAGAGATGTGTTATGATAGTGAGGCTGCTTCTGTGGTGCTGATAGCCAAGCCCTACCTGAGGCTGGGACTCCCTGACACGTCCCTTTGCTAAGTAAGGAGGCAGAATAGTGAATGCAGCGGATTGCCAGATTTGGGGGACAGCAGATATAGCAGCCCAGGACACAAGGTCTGAGACTTTGGCATAGACAGATCATCTCCCCATACTCCAGTTTCTTCATCAGGCAAATAGTAGTAATGAACCGCTTCTCTCTGAGCGCCTTAGCTGCATATCTCTGCTGCACTATTCTCCATATTTCACAAATACCATCTCACTTAATCCTATAACAACTGCGAGGTGTAGGTGCTATTATTATCATTGTTTTATAGTCAAGGCACAGAGGGGTCAAATGGCTGGGCTGTGCTCTTATGGCAAAGCTGGAAGAGCTCAGCTTAGGCCCTGAGCCAAGGACTCCAATATCCTTAAACAGAACCACTGTTCTCTGCTTTTACAACTTGCCTCAAATTCTGCTCCTTCTGCTTATTTTGGAATATCACATAATGGAAGTGATTATTTGAAAATATCTATTTTTATATTTTGAGCTATAAGTCTTGGTTTTTGCTCACCACCATAACCCCAGCACCTCGCTCTGGACCTAATAGTTCATGTGTGACAAACTTCCCAGAAGATTGAGATAAAGAACTGGAAGTAACAGATAGTTCCCTAGGAAATCGTCTGGGACAGCTCTGGGGTCACAGAAAGTACTTGGGGATATTATATTTAGGGTAGACATGCTGTAAGGCTGTTAAAGACTTCATCCTGGGTAAATCCTCAGTGCAGCATGACCAGTCATGCATGGACTCACCCCCACATGGCAGGCATTAGAGGATTGCAGTGAAGAAAGAAGAAAAGCAGGTACCCCATTTTCAGGCAGGCTAATGCTGTGCCTAACAACTTGTCCCTTTCAAAGGTGACCTCCAAAAGCACCTCCCCAAGCATCTGCTGCTGAACCCTGAGAGTTGATCTAGACCATCTCTCTGCCTTGGGGAGGAGAGTTTCCATCCACCGTTTGGCAGCCTAACCCATCCTCACCTTCAACTTCAGGCCTAATGTGGATAATCTTTGAAGTGCCAATGGTAAACAGTGTCTAAAACAAGGAGAAAGATCCTGGCTTCTAGTCTGAATGTTCTCCAACTTCCTGCCAGTCCCTGCGTTTGCACAGCCAAAGGAAATATGAGGAGATGAAGGCCAGTCTCAAGCTGTCGTCTCTAGCTGCATGCTCTGTGTAGCCTGCTGATATCTTTTTCCCTCTACAACCTTGGAAAAACCAAAGGACCAATACATGAGTGTATGCTGCATGTACGAAGACACGCCATGCTTTCATCTCTATGCAAATTAACCTCATGCTTATGAATAATCTGAAGTCTTCTCAAAAAAGTGATAAGTGTAGCCATGATATTTTGCCTTTCCGTGCTGCTCATCTTATGTTTCTGGGCATATTGAACCCTACCTTTGGGCTTGGCAAGGTATGCAAAGTGGGTTGTGTGATGCAAACATGCTACCAGTCTACCAGATAGAAAGACAGACGGGCTGAAATAAAAACATAAGTCTAATCATCTCTAAGATGGAATAGACAATTCATTTAGATAATATCAGAAGAAATATCTTCCAGGACAATATATTTTGATGTGTTCATTTCTCATTAGCAAAGAGAATATAGTAGAAACAGGCTTGAAGTAATACACAATGGAGTAGCAACAAGTAATACATAAATTACTTTCCTTTACCCTAAGTGGAACATGATCAATCGGAAAATCTATGTACATTTATGGACAACCTATTATATGCCAAATCCTGTTCTGAGACTAGGGAGGTCCTCTATTGGGACTTAGCTTCCTCACAATCATTTCTGAGTCTGGAGTGGTAGTAAAGCCAGAGATAGAATAAATTATTTTGAGATGTAGGCAATAGACTATTTTTCCTAATGAACACCTTAATCATCTGCTTAAAAAGTTCACCAGGGCCAGGCTGGCTGTCTAAGACAGAAAGTTCTCTTACTCTGAGAGTAAGAGAGTTCTTGGCATTTTTGGCTGAGGTCATTACTTTTTAAGGAGGTGCCCTCATTTGGTAGACAATTTCTTGGCTCAAGCAAACCAGCACAACAGTCACTTGCTTTCCTTGACAGGACTGTTGCTCCCAAATATTGCCACACCTGGGGTGTGTGCTGGGGCCCTTGATTAGAAGCATGAATATCTTTATCCATTCAGGATGAGGTGGTGGCAGCTTCTGTAACACTCCCCACAGGTGGCTTGGCTCTTGATCAAGCTAACTCTGATGCATATGGGAAATCATCTTCAGGAATTACTGAAGCTTCTCCAAAGATGTACATCCCTTGCATGTGACCATATCCTGTGAGTCGGAAGATATCATGAGACTGTGGTCTTGCCAATAAAAATGGTATGTAAGTCTGTGTGATTGAATTTATAAATTTGTAAACCTTTTTGTGTAAGCATTATTCTAAAATTTAAAAAATATTTTCTTAGATTATATTGCTTTGGGAAACAGTGTTATGATGGGAGGCAAATTAGAGTCAGTGTTTTAGAAATGTTAGGAATCTCTCATTATTAATAAATCAAATGTTAATGGGCTGCTTTCTCCATGTTATTTTCTAATGAATATAGATTATAGCTGTTTATGCACACATGTACACACACACACACACATGCACACAGGCACTTCCTCTTAATCACATGGACGGCTCTCTTTTTTCCCTTGTTTAGTGGTATTGGGTGTATATGCAACTCTCAGACTCTTGATCATTTTGGAGCTATAAACTCACATCTGCCTATTCCTGATTGTCTCCTGAGAGCTCTTGTGTTTTAACGTTTGGATACTCAGTACCCAAGTTTCTAGTTTTCAGAAGGTTGTCTCACTCAAAACATCAAACGTCTGTCCTAGTAAATATATATCCCAACTCTTTCCACACCTGAAAAATCAGTTTTGCCTTTGACCTTCCTCTTTGACTTTCAACTTGTCTTTAACAACACACAGGAGCCAAGAAAGAATGTTTTTTCTTGCCTTTGTTTCATCAACTTCAAAGCCCAATGAGGGTGTGCAGTGCACGCAAATCATCAGTTAAGGTGGCCTTATCAAGCCAGACTGAAGACGAGTGCTTCCTCACTAGCAAAAAGACTTCTACTTAGTTGTGACTTATGGTCTTACTTGCCACTGGCCTGTCAGGGGTACTGTTATACAGAAGTCTGAGTCTTCAAACCAGATTACCACCAGGCCCGACACAGGGAGAGAATGAGGGTAGTAGGCATGGAGAGATGTAGGATGGGTTGGGACCATATCCTGGAGCCCTGAGCCATGCAGCAGTCACTTGGTGGAGGAAAGCATTTTAATTAGGATCCTTGGGTTTCACGTTGATTTTTAAAACTATTTGTAGTCCAAGTTAATCGAGAGACTGTTCAGATAACAGATATAATTATATTATATAATATTCACAATACTAATTATTAATAACAATAATCTACACTATTTGCCTAGCAGTGTGCTATAAAATTTACTAGATTAACCCATTTAATCCTTTTATCAAGCCAATGAAATAAATTATTTTATGGATATGGAAAATAAGGCACAGATAAGTTAAATAACTTGCTCAGAGTCCCAGAGTCAATAATGATAAAACCAGCATTTGAATCCATGAGCATGACACAGATCTGTGTCCAACCATAGTATTAAAAAGTTCCATAACTGTATAAACTAGGGATTGAATATTTTTTTGTGTGAAGGTCCAAATAGTGAGTATTTTAGGCATTGCAGTCATATGGTCTCTACAGCAGCTACTTAACTCTGCTGCTGTAACACTTAAACATTTATGGACAATTTGGAAATTAATGGTGTGGCTGTCTCATGTCTGTAAGACTTTACTTATAAAAACAAGCCATGGTCTAAATTTGCCCCATACACGGTTGTTTTCTGACACTGGGCATAAACCAAAGAGGAGATTGAAGTCTCAGATTCGGCAAACATTCATTGAACACTTATGTGTCAGGTATGTCAATTAATTTATTTTATTGAATCATTCAAAAGCTGTGCAGAAGAAAAAGAATCATCAGTTTACAAATAAGAAAACCAAGGCTCCTCGAGGTTAATGTTCTCAGAGACATACAGCTAGTTAATGGCAAAAGAGAACTGAATATAACTTGTCATCACTCAAGTTCCTTTGTCATTTTTCTCTGTAGGCTTTCCAAGTAGACTGAAGCCCCATAAATAATCATCTCCAGAAATCATACTGCTTCACTTTTTCTTATTCAGGATAGTGTGAATGTGTCATCAGATGCCCAGGACTAGTAGCAAGGCATGCTGGGACTCAGGAGAATAGAAGAAAAGGAGGTACTAGGACTAAAATTGAAAGAACTTTTCCAGTTGTAAGACTGCTAACTTATAAGCCATTCCTGGGGTGAATCTAAGATGATTCTTAGATTAAACAGTAGTGATTAAGAATGTCTTTGAGACTTACTTATGTTAAATGTATGACTATCAAATGGATGAATGAATTGATAAATTAATGATCAAACGGACAAACGAGTGAATGAAATAAACTTTCTACAACTTTTAGGGGTCAAGGATGTAGATTAGTGCCAGAGTGCTTGCCTACCATGCAACAGACCTTGGGTTCAGAAAAAGTTTTTGTAAATTTTTAAGATGGACAGAAGAAAGGAGTATATGTAGGATCATAGAAGCTCTCTAAGTAAGCAACAAAGCCAGTAATAAGTTCATTTCGCATGGATCTCTAAGAGAAGGCTCTCTGAAAGAGGTAGAAATAGAGTTAGGCCCTGAACAGTGCAAATTACTTATCATTTAATCACTACTTGAGTTTGGACATTATTGATATTTTCTGTGTTGACTAATATTTGTAAATATTAGATGGACATTTTATAAAACCAGTACTTTTTCCTTTAGGACCATGTGTATTTCTTACAAAGGCATAATGAACTGGAAAAGGTGAGACCAAGTCATCTTTTCTAATCAATGTGGTTATGTTGATGTCTTCTTGCTTTTTTAATATTATTGCTTCATTATTCATTTTGATACTACCTTGTTTGGTGTTTAAGGCGACACAAGCATTTGCTCTGCATTTCATCTGTGGATTGGTTCAATCAATACAGTCTCGTAGTCACTATATAATGGGGAAAAAAGATCACAACAATCCAGGCTGGTGAAACAAAGAGATGACACAAAGCATGGGAACAGTGAAGACACTTCCTAGCTATGATAGATAAAATACAACATGGAAGTAGAATGAAATAAAAGTAGGCATCCATTGAGGGTTTTCTGTTGATTTTTTTGGTTGTTGGGTCCTATATTCTTAATACCCACATTTTCCAATAAGGCCATCACTATCTATCTATCATCTATCATCTGTCTAATTATGATATTATAATAGTGGAATTTCAGTCTTTAAAGATGGAAGATGCATCAAGTTGCAAAGACAAAGCTCGATAAAATGTGAAGTAAGGAGACAAGAATAGAGAGCTATCAAAATGGTAAAAAGTCTCAAGACAGGTGAAATCATTGTGGCAATAGAGTCTCTGCCTGTTTGACTTAGGCATGTTTAATTGTAAGGCCACTCTGGACTCCCTGCTTTGTTTGAGCTGGCATGAGATATTGGGAAGGTGTATTGAACCCACAAGGTAAAACTCAGACTTGTAGCTAAGAGTGATCTTGAAGGTTGAGTGATATCACTGGGGCAGAGATACAGTGTTGAGTGTAGAAAAGTCATTTAATGTCAAAAAGACCAAGATTAAAAGCTGAAAAGTCAGTTGAGAGTTATTGCAAAAGTTCCAAAACAAGCAAGATGAACTTGATGTAAAGGGAGGAACAGATTGAGACAGGAGAATTGCCACAAGTTCGAGGCCATCCTGGGCTACATACTGAGTTCAGGCCAACCTAAAATAAATGGTGAGACGCTGTCTCAAAAAAAAAAAAATCAAAACAAAAACAAACAAAAAGACCAAACAGGGTTGAGTGCTGAGTCACTCCCCTCAAGTAGCCTGAGGGAGGTAATTATAAACAGCTGGAGCAGACATGAGACACTCCACTCCAAAAACCAGAGAAGCAGGAAGGGGCTGGCTTGTGAAAGGAGAGGGGGAACTGAGCACGGAAGTTACCACAGGAGACAGGGCAAGGCCAGACAGAAGGAGACAGGGCTAAACAGAGCAGGAGGCTGCTGCTCTGAAACAAAAAAGAAATCACATTCTAAAAATGCAAAGGTTCCTAGCGCTGTGCTATCTCTAAGGACAGAGTAAAGTAATAGATACATGGCCCTGAAACCCTGCCACCTTGACTCTCCATCACAGGAAAATAAGTTTCGGTCTAGGCAATAAAAGTAGCAGAGAGGCCAATGAAAAATCTACAGGTAGAAGGGCAAAGCTGAAAGATGAAGTGTGCTGTTTGTACTTAGAGGTTATTTTTCCTTAGTCTTCTCTCCTGTAGGTACTGGTGGCTCGTTTATCTCAAAAGGCCAAGAAACTAATTTTTTTTTATATGAATGACCACTTGCCTTTTGATATGCAGCCACTGAGTTAATTTTCCCTTCCTGAAGTTGCTGTACCTCCAAGTTGTCATAGTGCTAAGTTACCTCCACTGAGGATCCAGAGGTCATGTGGGTGGCTCCTGAGACCTATGACCTGGCCAGGGAGGACTTACATAGGATTGGCCAGAAACCTCAGCAGATCCTAGAGTATCATCCTGTTGACTAGAAAATGGGAAGTCAGGAGGGCAAGTGGACTGGGATCATGAGTGAGTTCATGTCCCAAATCACCATCCCTTGGTACCCACTCTACTCCATGGATTTAGCTAGTGGCCCAAGGCCAAGTTGGATTAGGGGCATCTAGTTTCAAGTGAGAAGGAGATAGCAGGAGTATCCTGCCATCTTTTTGACTTACCTAGGTGAACACTTTATTATGAAGATATTAATTTGTGAATCAATAGCCTAGTCAAGAGATCAGGGTTTGTTTGGAAATAAAAGTAATATGGAGCAAGAAAAACAGAGTACTAAGGACCACAGGAAGAATCTTTTCTTGTTTGGAGTAAGATTGTAAAAATAACCCCAAGGATCAGAGAGTGTTTGACTCGGGTCAGCATGCAGCTCTCTACTTGTGAGATTAGGAAACATTTGAAGTGGCTCCAAAAGTGATCTATATATGAAGCTAAAATGTATAAAAGATGAGGATAAAACTGCATTATTGCCTGTAAAGAATCTGATATGGGTTTCTTTTCTCTTGCTTCTGAGGAGCAATATAAATAATGAAGATGCCTTGGTAGCCAAACCATCTGGTTAGAGGTAGCTTGGAAAATCTATATTTGTACAACAAAGATCAACAAGAATTATTAAGTGCAACCATAATGGCAAAACCAAAGCACAACATAAAGTCAGTTTGTACAAGTCCTGAAACTGCTTTGAGGGACTCAAATTTAGGGACTCAAAGCTGCTTTGAACATTGATGCTGAATTCCAACTTCTATAGTTCATCTTGTTGCAGTCAGAGTATCTGTATTTTTTATTAAAACAAGCTTCCA
>RJWT010008326.1:0-26448 GCA_004365215.1 Cuniculus paca | reverse complement strand
GAGAAGGGCAAGGCAGGGCCATGGCTGTTCTGGAAGCCTCCAGGGCAAAGCAAGCACTGCCCTCTCACCTGTCCATTCACAGAGGTCAGGTAACACCGGCCCAGCAGCCCCTGATGCCCGGACACCACTTGAGGTGGTGACTGGGGTGGCTCTCCAGATCGAGCAGGGATGCCATTACTGTCCCAGTGTCTGTGCCGGGGATTGGCAGGGAGCCGGGGTGGGACTCTGGTTTCCACGCTGTTCTCCTCCAGGCCCCCGTCAGCATCGCCCCGCACCCGTGCCACCTGGTGGATCTGCACAGAGGCCTCTGGCGGGTGGTGGATGTGCACTTTCACCAAGGAAGGGTTCACGGAAGCTGGGCACAGGGGGTCAGAGCCAGGAGTCAGAGCCAGGACACAGGACCCCACCTCATATCCCCTCACCCAGCCCCAGGAGCGCCCATAGCCCTGAGCCAGGCAGGCTGGGCATTACTGCAAAACTCCCCTTCCATGCCTGGGCTACTTGGAACCCGGAACAATTCTCCCTTGAGGGAAGGATGAAAGGCAGACTGCTTCACTGAAGGACCTCAGATACAAGCTTTAAACTCCTGTACTGACTCCACTGCCCCCCATGCTCCTGCACAGCCCCAAACTCCAGCCACTGACCCCTGCCTTGCTCTGCCTCGAAGCCCTTGCTCGCGCCGTTCCCCCCTACACTGAACCAAAAGCTCCCTGCCGGTCATGGGCTAGCGGAAGATGGTCCCCTCCACGCAGCATCACAGAGCGCTCCAGGCCTGGAGGCCCCTCCACCCCTTGCCTCCTGTAGCATTCTTTAATTCTTTTTTTGTATCCTTAAGTTGCCATTTACTGATGGAAGACAGGGAAAATGAGACGCTGTGTTTTGTGTTGAAATCTGTATGCCCAGGACCAAAGGCACCCGAGGGCAGGATGCCGCCCTTACACTGCTTTGCTCTTCCTAGCACAGGCTAAGGCAAAAACATGTTGAGTCACTAAGCTGGAAGGGAAAAGAGAAGCTCAGGGGACAGAATGGAGCCTGGGAGTGGAGGAGAAAGAAGGAGGTTTTCCACGAAGGCAGGGCAGGAGATGCTTCCCTGTCCCCACCCTGCCTGGTGGCACTCACCGAGCTGGTTGGAGAGCGGCAGCATGAAGGTGGACTGCCGCACGGGGCCTTCCATCGGGGCTCGGTGGCTGGAGCCTCCCTTGGGAGCCTCCCTGTCCGGCTGCGGAGCAGGCAGATGGCAGAACTTCCCAGTGGAGTTGTTGGGGCACCAGCACTCATCCCGGCCAATGCAGCGGCCTCCGTTCAGGCAGGGGATCTGGCAGAAATCTACAACATCAACCAATGTGACCAACAGTGGGAGAACAGCGGTACCCACCATGTGGCCAGTGACAATAGAGAAGCACCCAACTGTGGGTGGCCTGGGGGCCTAGCATCCCCTGAAAGGCAGGGACTTTCCATGAGGCTCTGGAGTGAAACAGGGCAGACAATAATCAGCCCTGGCCCTTCTAAACACCTTTCATGTCTCTCCCTGGCCCTTACAGCAACCTAGGATACAGGCAGTGGCATCGACTTCCTCTTCACTTCTCAGTGTAGGTAACTTGGACTCAGAGAAGTGTGTGACAGGCCTGGGAGATGACTCAGCTCTCCATGTGGCTTGGGACAGGAGCAGGGGAAGGCTTCCTTGCTACAGAAGAGCTGGGCTCCAGTCCAAGGCAGGCCCGTCCCTCCAGCCACCCCAACTCCCAGGACCATCCAGGAAGCATTTGTGGGGAAAAGGACTCACAGATGCGGAAGCCAGACTTGGGGTCATGTCCGTGGCCACCCTGGCTGTACAGGGTGGTGGTGTCACCCCGCTCACAGCTGTTGGCACAGCGCCCACGGGCACAGGTCTGCTTGCAGATGGTAGGGGTGAAGACGATCTTGATCTTCTTAATTTTCTCAGTGAGGTTCAGCCCTGCGGACAGAGGGCTTGGGTCCAGGGGGCAGGGCTGAGAGGCACAGCTGTGACCTCCAGAGCCTAGTAAGAAAGGCCCGTGGGACTAGGGATGCGGCCATCCCCAGGGCATCTGCAGAGTACTTACAGGATGCCAGTCCAGAGTGGAACAGGGTAACACACTTTTTTTTTTAATCAGAAAAATCCTCACTATATAGCCCAAGCTGGGCTGGAATTCATGATCCTCCTTCCTCGGCCTCCTGAGTGCTATGATTACAGGTGTGTGTACCACACCGGTCTGTAGGTAACACCTTTGAGATGCAGCCACTGCGCTCACACTTTGCGCACATTAACTCTCAACCCTCCAGATGGGTATTACTTTAAGTTGAGCCCTCGGAAGTTGCCATTTTTGTAGGTTAAAGTGACTGAGTATTAGCAATTTTCATATGTCCAATGACAGCTGGGCTTTGAACCCAGGGGCACGGGATAGAACATGGCTCAGATGGTCCATAAAGGAGGGATTCCTAAGAGAAGTGGAAGAAGAGAAAAACTGAGGAATGATTACAGTCAGGTCTTGTGGGGCCTGATTATCAGAATAAGATCAGGCACCTTATTCTGGGCATGATGGGGAAGCCACTGAAAAGTTCCCAGCAAGACATCAAAGAGGAAGTGTGGGAGGACGAGTGATGTGCAGGGGAAGCAGGTGACCGGCTGAGAGGTCACTTCATTTAGCAAGGGTGGTGGCAGTGGAAATACAATGGAGGCCTATTCACTCAGTATGTGAAGGGAGGCCAGAGAGAGAGGGTTAAGGAGGGGATAGAGGCAGGATGTGGAGAAGCACATGCAGACTGGATAAACAGGCTCGCTTGTGAAGGGAGGAGGTGGAGAGGAGCTGGTTCCCAGCTTCTGCAAGTCTGGAGGCCTGGAGCAGCTGCTCTGGGGAACGGGAGAAAGAATGCCCAGGCAGACAGGGAAAGGATGTAGGCAATGACAAAGTGCACACTCTGGTGCAAATTCAGATATGCTGTCTTTTTCCCAGCGGCGGAAGCCCAGTGTTAGTGCTATGGAAGCAGCTGGTTGGTGGGGCCAGGAGGGACAGGATTAGCAGGAAGGATGAGATGGAAAGGCCTGTGCTTACAAGTTGAGGTTCAAGGTTGGATGTGAAGGAAGCAAAGGCAGGAGGGGAAGACAGACCGACAGAGGTACAGCAACCAGACTCCCAGGCTCTCAACAGAGGCCAAGTCCAGATCAGCTAATTTGATACCCTTGGGGCTTGGCACAAAGGAAGGGCTCAAATATTCTTGGCTGAAAGAATGAGACACAAGGTAACAACTCAACTCCTCCTGCAGAGTGGAGGAGGAGCAGAGGTGGGGCAAGGAGTGGTCAGGATCTAGACGGCCTCTTCTTCTAGGCCCCAAGACAGCACCCTTACCCCAGGGGGATGAGAGGTAGTCCAGATGTGCTGCCTGCTGGGCACCATCCCTCTGTTCAAGTCCTGCAGGCAGAGCATTGGAGGTCAGCTGACCACTGGTGCCAGTGGCTGGGTAACGTCGGACGGTCCGGGACAGCCCCACGTGCTGCTGGGAAGGGCGGGTCTGGCTGAGCGCACTCAGGGTCCTGTGGAGACAACCAGTCTGAGTCCCAGAAGCATGTCTCTGGGGCCTCCCTCATCTGGCCACCACCTGTCTGTCCTTGCATTAGAACAATGCTTCAGTTTGGCTGACTTCCTGTCATGGAGAAGGCCAGAGACGAGGCTGGTCAGCCATCCATGGGAGCATTCCCACCCCTGTGTGGAATAGCCAGGCTTTTGCTAGATCATGCTGGGTAAGTCACTCAGTCTCTCTGGCCCTTGACTGCAGAATGAAGGCATCGGCCTGTCCCAGTGCAGCTCTGCCATTCTTTAAGGCCACTCAGAGAGAGTCTACTCCTGGGTCAGCCCTGGCCCTGAAGCCAAGTCCTGTGTCTTGAAGCCAAGTCCCAGGTCCTTCTCCAGCCTCCCAATTGGATTCTGCCACTTCTTAATACAACCTGATTACCTGTGGGGCAGAGTCCAGAGTCTTCGTTTCATTTATTTTTGTTGTTAAAAAATACTATAAGAATATTCAAGGAGAATGGATTCATCTTCCCCTCCAATATGACAAATACTTTTGTCTATTTCCTTTCAACTTTTGCAATTGATACCTATTGATACAACTTATATTCTAATTTTTTTCACTTAACATGAAATCACACTTTATACACAATTCCATGTTTTTTCCTACTTATCATTTTCACTGCCCTATGACAGCCAATCTGCAGATGAATCACAGTTTACTCATATTCTGTTTTTAATTTTTAACTGTGGACATTCTTACACACATGACTTTTTTCCTTCTGTTAAAATATTCCTTTAGTGGGATTCATTGTACCATTTTTTATTCTATTAGGCATGTTTGTATTTTTTAAATAATATACTTTTTATTTATGGGAGGAGTCACTATAATATTTTATTCTGTATTTGATTTTTAATCATAAACATTCTGAAAAGTGTTATTACTTTAGGATTAATTCAGTTCTTTGGCTACAATGAGTGTATCAAAGGTTACAAATATTTATAGTTCTAATATATACTTGTGGATTGCTTTGTGAAAATCAAAATTGCATCAGAATGTATATGTGCACCATGAAGTGTACAATCTCATCAGTGTAACACATTTTTTTGTACTTTAGTAATAGAATAAGCAGAAAACATTATACTTAAATGTTTCTTTTAGCTCCCTTTTTGTTTGTTTGTTTTTATTTGGTTTTTTGAAACAGTCTCACTATGTAGTTCAGGGTGGCTTTGAATTCACTGTGCAGCCCAGGCTGGTCTCAAATGTACAACAACCCTCCTGCCTCAGCCTCCCGAGTGCTGGGATTACAGGTGTGCACCACCACACCTGGCTGCTGCTCATGTCCTTTGACATCTTAACTGTCTGAATTGTTTATCTCATCCATTTGAACAGATTCTCTTTATTCTATTATTGGGTAGGCTATTGTGTAAGGCAGCCTCTATTGTAAATACTGTGCTGTCCCACTGCGTATGGATCAGTGTGTACGCAGTGAGCACAGTGGGCACTGAAGCTAAGCAAGGTTAAGAACTTGCCCAACAGCTAACCTGGGGCACCTGGATGCCAACCAGGGCAGCCTGACTCCAAAGCTGTGTTCTGTGCCACCTAACACACCAGCCCAGACCTCGGTGGTGTTCCTACTCCTGCTAGATCCCTCCCCCAGACTCTTAGCTAGATTCCTTGCCCAACGGGGATAGAATCTTGGATTTTCTCTCTTCCCCACTGGCACCCCAGGGTTGACCCCAGGTGCCCAGGCTGTAAGCAAGCTCCTTCTTATTCTTTTCTGCAGAAATCAATGTCAGAGCCTTGTGACCCTTCCACCTCAGTACCTACCCCCGCACCTTCAAGCTTTCCCAACCCTGATGGCCTGGGACTTGGTTCCTGTGAACTTCAATGCTGATCTCTGTTCCTGGACTACCTGCAGCAAATCTTCACCTTCTCTTTCTCTTCCCCACTTGGGGGCTGGAGCAGGAGAGAGGTCCTGTCAACCACCACGGACATTCTATGAGCTTACTGGGCTAGATTTCAGAGCCCAAACCACAGGCATCTGCTCCCCTTTCCCAGGAAAGGTTTGCACAACACACTATGGTGAAAGCAAACTCCTTCCCATGGCTTCCAGGAGAGTGGCTGAGAGAGAAGTCGAGGAGCTTGTACATTGCTGGAAGCCTTCTCTTGGGCTACCAGGCTGGTACAATAGCTCAAGTTAACGCCAGCACCACGAAGTACCCTCAGAGTGGAAGAAATAGCTCGTGTTCTGCCTAAGCCACCTGCCACTTCTTTGAACTTGACCCTGAAAGAGAACCCTCTAAATGTGGTCACAATGGAAACTCAAAAGCTGTTCCATGTAACTTGTCATTGTTATGTTTCTACTGCTGTCACTTGTTCCTCTAACTGGAACTTGATGCTAATGGCACGAAGATTCCCAAGTATAAGTTCTTTAAGGGCCAGCTGGTTAGCTTTGCAAAAAAAAAAAAAACCAATCAAACAAATCATGACTTCCCTTATTGGAGGTAGGACCTGGCTGCCAGAGGAGAGAGGATGAGATCTAGACAAAAAAGATGTGTCGTGTCTGCTTCTTCCTAGCAGTGTGGCCTCAAGCAAGTCACTGAGCTGCCCTGAACCCTGGATTCTCCATCAGTGAAACAGGAAACTACCTATTTTACCTCACTATGCACTTTTTTTTTCATATACAAGTAAATAGTTACAAGTTGGAAAGTACAGTATGCCCGAATTTTAAAACTGCATGAACAAAAGGGTTAGCTAGAATTTGGAGTACCCCTCAGCCCTTTACGACCAAGCCAAATTTGAAAATGTGAGTGGGTCACTTAAAATTCTTTCTTCTTCATCTATGGAATAAAAGGACTAAAAGAAAGACAAACAACAAAAAAACTTTGTCACTGCTAACCAAGCATCCTTACATATAAAGGGCCAAGTGTCTGATCTGTCATTAACACACTTTTAGTAACTAGAGTCCTCTGAGCCCAATTCATTGTTGTTTACTGCTATGTTGGAGAATTGAGTTAAGTGGCAGAGCTAGGCATAGTGGCACATGCCTGTAATCCCATGATTTGGAAGGCTGAGACAGGAGGACAGATGCAAGTTCAAGGCCAGCCTGGACTATAGTGAGTTCAGGTCAAAGAAAGAGTTAAATGGCAGAAATAAAAAAAGTCTCATGTACTGAGAGTAGAGAGTAAAGCAGGAGGCCTCCAGGTCTACATATTACACCGAGAGCATCCGAGCTATATTCCTCATACACACTAGCTAGTTCACAGGGGCCAGCAAGAAGAGAATGTAGTGTAGGGCACTGCGGACTCTGGGCTCGGCTCTGGCCCCCTGGTGATCTCCAGTTGCTGCTGCCATCACTAGTTAGAAGGGAATAGGCAGCTGGGATGGGGTAGAGACTGAACTGTATAATTTGTAAGCTCAGTCATCCGCTGTGTGTTATTTTTGTACTCACGTCCCTTAAGCAATTCATAAGCCTTTTGCCAAGTCTTGTACTGTCTCATCCTAGTCTCAGGTTATGGGACCGGAGACTTCTCTTTATTCTTCATAAAGAGAAGAATCTGGCACCATCTTTGGTCCAGGGTGATCCAAAGAAACACTGTCTCCATGCCCCACCACACCTCGCCAGGCCAGTTAAGTGGTGGCAGCAAAGGCAAGCAGAGACTCAGAGGAGAAGGTGCCTTTCTTGGGCAGTAGCCCCTGGGGAAAGGCCCCATTGTTTATCAGCCTTACAAGACCTGCAGCTGTTTCAGCCAAGAACAACAGTTCCCATATTTACCCAGCACAAGAACAGAACTTGCTGTCTCTCTGTGTTTTTTTCCAGGGAATTTCTGGTGAAGCTGCCACAATTGACCAAAACAGCCACTGCCAGACTTTAGGATTTCATGGATGAGTATAATTTTGAAACAAACTTGGGGGAATAACATAAACTTGCCAACTTTTTATTTAGACAGGGCTGTCCATTCATCATGATGGTCAATGTGACCGGATTAAGAAATGCCTAGTGGATTGGTAAACACACTTTTTGGTGTGTCTGCGTAGGTTATGGAGGTGTGACTTTGGGTACTATATCTGGTCCTTGGCCCCTCCCTCTCTGATGCTGCTCCTCTGTTCTGTTTCTCAGCTGCCATGAACTAGGCACCTTTGTTCTTCCATGCCCTTCTGCCATGATGTTCCTGCCTTGAGCCTACCAATCATGAACTGAACTCTCTGAAACTGTAAAGCAAATCAAACCTCTCCTCCATTAAGCAGTGTCAGGCATTGTATCCCACCAATGGGGAAGCTAATACAGTAGGTAAAATACACACACAAACATATACATGGTATTCATTACCAGCATAATTGCATGAAAGCAAAGACATTTCAATATCAAAAAAAGAACTATTTGAAAATTTTAACTTCAGGGACATCTCCCCACATTGAGTTTCTTTTCTCTTCATGGACCTGGAAAAGTTCATCAAACACCAGCAGTAAGCCAAAGGGGAGCCACTGGATTCACTAAATCCTGCTCTCACCTGAGAATTCGAGGGCTCTTTCAATCAATTTAGGTAGAAAAAGTGCCCATCTCAGCTATCTGGGAACTTCAGATCCACATTGTCTGGACAGCGTGTACCCACAACGATGCCATTCAAGTGTGCAGGGTGTGCCCATTCCCTGGCCCCCAACACTAAGATTTTCAAACAATGATCCATCTCATCCACTGTCACTCCCATCTCACAGCTCCACTGTATCTAATTTATACAGCTATAAAGAATTTGGACTTCCGAATACTACTTTGATTTAATGAATCTTTGCTGTTAAAAGAAAAATTTTAAAATATCACTTCAAGATGCACAGAACAGTTATCATTACCATTGATTGAGCACTGAACCAAGTGCTTTGTTGATGAGAGAAAATAAAATAAAATTCAAATTTAAGTTTCCATGAGTAGAGTTTGATCGGGACACAGCCACAGCCATTGTGTAGGACTGGTTTTGCTCTCCAACAGTGTCACTGAGTAGTTAGTTACGGAAGCCGTATGTCATAGGAAGCCTAAAATATTTACTACCTGGAATTTGATGGAAGAAGTTTGCTGACTCCTGAGGTGGGACATACAAACTTTTGTGTGAAAATAAGGACACATAGTGTGTTTGTTTGCATACTCCTAAGCCAGTGGCAAGTGGGGGTAGGGGATCAACTGGTACTACAAGGTAATGAATGAATGCTTACTCTGTGCCCAGCTCTGGGTCAGTATCACATGCCATGTGCATTCTGTCACTTATAACCTGATTAGATACTCTCCACTCCCTTCTGTAGTTGACAAAACAGAATGTATATGAGTTCTGTAATTTACCGAATGTTGCAGAACTCCTAAGTGTGGAAGTCAGGCTACTAAAGCAGATTAATTTCATCCTAAATCCACCCACCATTTGTTATTTGTTTATCACCATTTTACAGATGAGGACACTGAGGCTTTGGGGGATGAAAGAACAGGTTTGGGCCCAGATTGCAGAAGATCTGAAATACTGGGGGAGATATCTGGACTGTATGAGTAGGTAAGGGAAAGACCTTAGAGATCAGAGGGCAGGGAAATGACATCCTCTTTCTATCAGTCAAGAAGCACTTACAAAGTGTTTGTCATATGCCAAGCTTTGGGCCCAAGGATGGCAAGGCCTTTTCCCCTCCTCAGCTCCAATGGAGACTGGACAAAGGGACCAGCATCTCTGTAAAGGTGAAGGGACCCAAGAGGAGCCAACAGTAGCCTTAAGACCCTCATGGTCTTCAAGCAGGTCTAGGTAGGATGGGGCGGGCATTTCTAAATGATTACTATCCTGGAGAAAGACTACCTGGTGGTAGACAGACCAGGGGCAGGGGCTGAAGGCCTGTTGGAAGGTAGTGGCTATGCTCTGGACTAGCTGTGGGTGTCCAGACAAAGGCAAAGGCATGGATTCAAGTGATACTCAAGATGCAGACAATTCCCAGCAATGGCTTGAACAAATGAGAGGAAGGGGTTTCAGGGGCCCAGAGCTCAACCTGAAAGATCCAAGAAGTGGACGATGGGCTCAGTGTTGTACATTTGGATGTTCAGCACCTCAAGATGAATCTCAAGACAGAAACACCCAAAGGGAGGAGGCAGGACTCAGAGAGGGTTCTTGGGGCTGTAGACACAGCAAGGTGTGGAAGGTAGGGTGAAGCGAGGTGCTTCTCACTGAGGAGGTGCTTCTCAGTGAGGAGGTGCTAAACGCAGAATTAAGGGGTGTTACAGTTTATGTCTAGAAGTCTCCCCAAAGCCTCAAGTGGTCATAAACCTTTTTCAGAGATGGCTGAATCTAGAGTGTGGGTTGCTCGGATTAAGGGCATGCAATTAGTAAATCAGTTCACTGATTGGCATAGTTCTGGCTAGTATTAAGTGTGTGAGTACTATACCTGACCTAGGGCAGGTTGCCTACATACAATAAAATGGACAGAAAGAGCCTTGTCCCTCCCTTGCTGTTTTTGCAACCATGAATGGTTGCCCCTCTGCCATGTGTCACCCTGCCTTGGAGTCAGCCAACTATGGACCGAAACCTCTATACACTATGAGCTAAATAAACCTGTCCCCCTTTAACTTTGGGTGTTGGGTATTTTGGCTCAGCAATGAGAGAAAAGTAACTAAGACAAGGGGAAGACTGATACCAGGCAAGGAGAGTATGGGGAACAAACCAAGCCTCAGCCTTGGAAGGCCCTTGCTCACTCTGCTAGCACCTCCCATGTGAACAGGGAAAATCTGTTAATGAACAGAATGGTCTCAGTTTTAAGTTTTGCTCCCATAAATCCTTTTCCAACCACTGGCGCCTGCTACCACTTGTCTGCTAGTACACGATTAAACAAATGAACAGGCAATAAACTAATATTAGCGGAAAACTGTTGCAATAGCCCATCATACTTCACTCAACAGTTTGCTCTTTTCGTGGGCACATGTGTGTGCTCTGGAGCTGGAGTAGGGCTTTTTTTTTTTTTCATACACAGACGATCGTCATAGTTTCTGCTAATAAAACTGTTTCCAGTTAATTCTAATCATAGAATTAACTGTATTGATGGTTCATAGTAATCTTTATGATTTCCAGGTGCACCAACACCTAAACGCTCTGAGAAATATAAGAGTAGTGAGAATAAAGAAGGGCAGAGGAAGGTTGGGGAACACCAAGGTTTAGGGGGCAAGCAAGGAAGAGGCTGAAGGCAGCAGCCAGATAAGGGAAAGGGAACAACAAGAGAGAAGAAGAAGGTGCTCCTGGAACTCTGCTACCAGCCAAAGCCGGAGTGGAACACCCTCCTGTGACTGCAGGCCCTGCTCCCCTCGGGGTAGCATGCTCTGGCACCTCCCAAGTGGCTCAATTTCTCCTGAGGACCTAAGTGCTGGAAGGCTGGGGGAAGTCCTGGCAGAGCTCTGCCCCTTCTCCCCTTCCGGATGGCTAAGCAGCCCTCATGATGAGCCCAGGTTCAGACATGCTTGGCTGCCACACCCCCAGGACCAAGGTAGAGACACAAAGGGACAGCGCCTGAGTGGAAGTCAGCACCTGCCTATTGCTTGGCCTACAGCTTGACTGATTATGAGCACTGCTCCAGTGAGCTTCCTGCCTTGTAGGCCTTCAAGCCCTTGGCCAGTTGCATCACCTGTGTTCTCTCCTGGCTGGGCAGGGCAGCTGAAGCAGGCTGCCTGGGCACTGGGCTCACACCTGAGATGCCCGCAGGAGTACAGGCGGGAGGAGAAGGCAGCCTTGAAGTCTGCCCAGGGCCCAGGACATGTCCTTTGTTTTCTACCAAGCTTTCCCAAGTGTCAAACTCCTGGACAATAGTCCTCTCCCTCCCACAGGAAGACAAGTCACTCCCAGATCCCTCTGCCTCAGGCTCCCAGCAGGATCCCCTGAAGCTGGTAGAGAACACAGACCCACAGGGGAAGGGACTGGGTCTTACACCCTTCGTATCTTTCATGAAATCAGTGCTGGGCACATAATTGCTGCCCCCAAAATGTTAGTTATATGAATGCTGGATTTCTCCACAGCTTCTCCCAACTCTCCTACCTCGCTAGAGCTACCCTCTCCATGCCAGGCTGGGCTCCCTTCTATAACTAGCCAGGGTTCCTGAAGTTTCAGGCTCCAAGTTCCCTTGGAAAGACTTGTTGGCTCATGGGAAATCCGAATTTCATGAATTCGTTATTCAGCCACTGTCAAGGTGCACTTAGGTATCCTTGAAAGGTCTCTGGGTGCTCTGGGACAGACATCTCACCCTTGGGCAGCTTCCAATCCAGACAGGGAAGCAGTGGATAGGAATGGGCCTGGCATACCAGTTGCCTTTTTATGCATTAGAAAGGGGACTCTCTGGGGGGCCAGAGGCAGAATTTGCCCCACTTCCTTCAGACCAGAGCACAGGCTAGACTTTAGCCTCACTCATCTCCTGCCCAGCACCTCTGGCAGGATCAGAATGCAACATGCACACCCATAACCAGCAGCCCAGGGAGCAGGCCCTGCATGTGAGAGCTTCCTAACAATCCAAGACAGGGCGAGCAGGAGAGCTGTGGGGACTGGGAGTCTTGTGGTCAGGTGAACTGAGTGGCCCTGGTGTGGATGTCTGGAGAAAGCTTTCCAGATTGTGGAAAGTGGCTGGAGGAAGGGGTGTGGAAGGCAGATAGAACCATGAGCATAAAGGGGCAGATCCAGCAATGTGTTGGCAGTGATGTTCAGGGGTTAGCAAGGCCTGTCTGGTTACAGAGAAAACAAGAGGAGCCAGGCATGATTATAATAAAGAAGAGCTGCATAATGCTTATGATGTGCCAGGCACTATGCTAAGCATTTCCCATACATTAATTCATTTAATCATCATTAAAATTTGGAAGTAGGCATTATTATTATACTCATTTTAGAGATGAGGCACAGAAGAGCTGGGTGACTTACTAAGGTCACACAGTCACTGACTAACAAAGTTTGGGACCAAGTACAGGTATTCTGGAGAAAAATTGTCTCCAGAGCCTGTACTCCATCTAAACTGCTAACTTCATCTCTGTTTGAGAACTATACTTTGGGAGTGAGCTACAAAAGACCAAGAATCTGGGCTACCTCATCATGTGACACATTGTGCATAAAAGGGAACCCTTGCAGAAGGTACTTTTTTTAAAATCAGGAAGTAACAAGGTTTAAAATAGTTTCTTAGGAAGAGGATCATAGAACAAGCTCTTCCCTGGAAGTCCTCTACCTGCCCCTGCAGCACACATGCCCAGGGATGCTTCCCTCCCCGTCACCAGGGGCACTCGCAAAGCCTTCCCTGGGCCAGGTGTGCTCTAGGTACTGGTGTACCCCAGGTCACTGGGCTGGAGCTCTTATAATCCAGCACCCCTTGTGCCTGGAATAAAGGAAGGTGAAGGGAAAGGGAGAGTGGAAGGGAGGGAGGAAGGGAGGAGCAGAAGGTAGGCAGGCAGGCTGTGCTGAACAAAATCCTTATCAGTTGTCTGACTCAAAGATTATCTCTCTTTCAAGCATCCTTTCTTCCAACTGGCCTGAAAAATCCACCCAGGACATACCTTGCATGTAGCTCTGCTTTATTATGGTAAAGGGATTAAGATGAGTGCAGGATTCATGCAGAAGAAGGTTATCTCTTCTTGGTTTATCTCTTGGAATGTCTCTTGGGGGGGTGTGGCTATGGGAGCTAATTGCAGGTGGCAGGAGAGGGCCTGGCATACCAGGCCCCCCCCGTTTAGTACAGGATGCTGTCGGGGAAACGTCTGGAGATGTTGAAATGCAGGCTCCAAAGTGTGGGCAGATGTGCTGCCAGAAACAGATCAAGGCCTGTGCCTCCTCCGGCCATTGGAACAGGACATCTGCTTGTACTGAAGGGAGGGTTACTGCTCTCAAATCCAAGGACAGGAAGCCAGCTGAGCTGAGATCAGACTGTGAGATTTGTCTAACAGCGTCTCCTCTTCTGGATATTTGCCATCCTAAGGGGAGCAGCTCGGAAGGCGATCAAGTCTTTGGGAGACACAGTACTCCCTATAGAGCACAGCTTGGTGAAATACAGTAGTTCCCCCTTATTTGCAGTTTTGCTTTCTGTGGTTTCAGTTACTCGAGGTCAAACTCAGTCTGAAAACATTAAATGGAAAATTCCAGAAATAAAGAATTCATATGCTTTAAATTGTGCACACTATTTTGAGGTACATAATGAAATCTCTCAAAAAAAAAAAAAGAAAAGAAAAGAAAAGGGAAAAAAAAAAGAAATCTCTTATTATCCCACTCAGTCTTGCCCAGGATGTGAATCATCCCTTTGTCCAGGGTATCCACACTGTAGATACTACCCTCTGGTTGGTAACTATCTTGGTTGTCAGATTGACTCTCACAGTATCACAAGGCTTGTGTTAAAAATAATAGCCTTATTCTACTTAATACTATCCCTAAAGTGCAAGAATAGAGATGGCAATTCAGACATATCAAAGAAAAGCTTTGTCAAAGTGCTTGCTTTTAGGTGAGAGTTTTTGATTTAATGAGGGAAGAAAAAAATTTGCTGAGGTTTCTATGCCCACAAATAAGCTATCCATGAAATTATAAAGGAAAAATAAATTGCTACTAGTTTTACTGTCACACCTCAAACTGCAAAAGTTATGGTTATAGTGTGTGATAAATGCACAACAAAGGAAGGAAAAATATTAAATTACAGGATTCAGAACTACCTGCAGTTTCAGAGCACCCAATGTGGGTCTAAGGTCATATCCAAGAAGAGATTATAGTGATAGCCACACTGAACACAGGTGCCAAATGGACATTGCCTTATTAAGATCCCTACGACAAGCTGAGAGGTAGGTCTCAGGGTCTCAGCACGGCCCTTGAGAAATGTGTCTGAAGAAGGAAAGCAGCTGTCCGCGGGTCAGATGTCTCATGAATGTCATGACCCAGGGTTCTAAAGCTCAGTATGCTTCTCCCATCACTGCAGCCAATTCTCAGCTCTTAGGCCCTGGCTGCACATGCTGTCCTGGTGGTACCACCTGAATTAAAATGTGCATGAAATCTGGAAATGGTTGGAGATCCGAAGCCATAAAAGGGAAAGAAAACAGAAGGTAGGGCATAAGTGACCTGCCAAGTACTGCAGGAGATCAGAGGCGGAGGAGGGACAAGAAAGAACTTGAGGCTGCAGACCATTTCCCAAGCCACAGAGAACCTGGTAGATGAACATCTCACCACCATTAGCTGGGCCATGAGCTGTTTGCCCCCTGAATCCAGCCTCATGTCAAATAAATTATTTCACAGTTCCTCCCTCACACACTCCTGCGTTCTGCAGGGCCTCCGACCTCCTCCCAAGAAAACCTGTGGAATCCATTTTTCTCCCCAAGGAAGAGCCTCTGATAGGGTGTGGCCCAGCCAGGGACTTGAAAGGATGCTGCCCTGCTAGGGGTACCAGACTCCCTCATGACCTCTGAGACTATGGCCCAGGCCTGAGGCCCCAGCAGGAAAATGCTGTGTGGGTGACTGGCTGGGAGCAGACGTGTAGTAGCTCTAGAGGTTTTGATTTGTAATCTTTGTTTTGCAAGGAACGGGGATTTTTCTCTTCAAGAAGCACTCAACTTCCTTGAATTTTAGACTTTTCACAAATATTTTTTTAGGAGAAAAAAGGAGAAGAAAAAAATCCTCATGGAATGCCTGTCCCTGCTACTCACTTCCACAATGAATCACAGACACAAAACCACAGCTATGCGGCTAACAAAGGAACTATGTGTTTTCCTATTTGGTTATTGGAAATCATTTAGTGATCTTCACTATGTCACAGGCAGACAGAGGGACAGACAGGCAGACTGACATAGCCTTGGAGTCCTAAAAGCACTCATTTATAACAGGGTCATCACAGAACTGCACATACACACACACACACACACACACACACACACACACACCATTTTCCCCTTTTAATCCTTTTCTGGGAAATTATGCTGCTGAGTTTAAATCCCACCCCTCCAGCCCCTCTGCAAAACCACTTGCATGCGCATGTGTGTGTTCACATGCAGTGCTGGTGGGGGCAGGGGGTGGGGGTGGAATGAGACACAGATCCAGTGGATTCCATGGTGGAAACAAGTGTGTGTTTCAGCCTTTATTTATTTATTTATTTTTTACTGTTATCATAATACCACTTTACTTTGCTGAAGCGGTTTTCATCTGGGAAGCTCACAGTGCCTTTTCTGACAGTGGCAAATGAATTAACCGACGGCAGATTTACAGATGGAGTAACTGGAAAAACTACTGAGCCTATAAATCAGAAACTTCCTCAGTATTCCGGGCAAGGGGTGAAACCTGATATATATTTGAAAACTTAGACCTCAAAAGAAGTCACAGGGTGTGAGAACCTCCTTTAGGAGGTTTCAGACATCTCGTCCCCCAGTTTTTAACTCAGCCGGGTGTCACCTCCCAGAGTGATACTCACTGAGAAGCAGAATTCTGTGAAGTGTGGTCAGATGGGACAGCGCTCCCCAGGCCTTTGACCATCCTTCCATTCCTGCTTTCTCCCTCACTCCTGAACCTTTTCCTTCCAAACCAAAATCCTAGAGGATTTAAGTCGCTCAGCGAGTACAGCCGCAAGCGTGCTCTGTTTATTGTTACTACTTTTCCAAGCCTGCTGCAGGAAACTGCATACATGGACATTTTCCTGAGGCTAGTGAGCTCCCTTTGCTCCACACCTGGCTATGAGGAACACTGGCCCAGGCCCTCAGGGCTCTCTGGAATTTTCTGAAGACCCTGGATGCCCACTTATTCCAGTCATCCTCTGTAACTCCCCACTGGAGCCCGGTATTCCCGCACTTGCCCCACCCACTCTTCCCAGAGGCCCTTCAGCAAAATGCTGGCATGCAAGGCTGCCCTCAGTTTCCTTGTTGTAAAGTGGGGTGACAGGAATCACTGCCTCACGGGCATTGTGGGAATTGGCAAGTGCGCTAGAGTCTTCTACTTGCCCCTGCCGACTCTGGAGAGGTTCATTCACCCCCTCCCGTCCAGCCTGGTTCAGTCAATGGGAACCCCCAGCAAGATGTCAGAGGTAGAAAGAGTGGAGGCCCCCCTGCCACTGCCTCCTCACAGGCACTGCCTGGGGCTCTGGGGGTGATCCTCTCGAATGGCTGCGTTACTCTGGGTTCCGGCAACTGCTGGTCCCATGCATGCCCCTTTAGGCCTGGAGGTTTAGAGCTGTCCTGCATAGCTACCCATGGTGCCCATCATCCTTTACAGTTTCTGGGCACCCCTGCCCATGCCTTTGTAAACTGTTCCTATCCAATGCACCTTCTCTTTCTTCCCTGCCAGAACTTTGATCCAGATAAGAAAAATTATCATCTAAGAGTACTGAGCATTGGACTGTGTGACTCAGCACTTTCTCCACATTCCTTTGTTATTCAGCACTGTGCAGCCAACATTAGCAATGGCATTTTACACCCAATACGCAGTGGCTGGTATGCAACCGAATCACATGAAACTGAGGTCTGTCTGACTGACTCACAGCCCGGGCTCTCACCCCTGTGCCATGCTGTTCCCAGCACTAAACTAGGTGGAGCCCACACAGTGCTGGCTTCCTCTTGAAGCTTCCACAGATGAGAGGTTCCGACAACAATCACACCACACTCATAACGCCCAGGGCTCAAAATTCTGCTTTACCATAACCCCAACCACAACCCTCAGACCACACTATGTTGCACCCTAATCCTACCCTAACCACCATTCCATTGTTAAGTTGAACATCCTCCTAACCACAACCCAGTACCACCTAGTCCTACCCTAAGCACCTCCTACCATAACCATAAACCCAGACCTCTCCCTGCCCCTCTGCTCCTGAGTGTGGCCCCTACCCAGTGGCAGGTACAGCCCCCACCTCCACTTACACTCCATTAGTTGGACACAAAAGGCCAAAAGGCATTTGGACAAAATATACTTCCTGAATGTCACTGAGCCAGTGACTACTGGGGGGCCACAAGGAGAGGAAAGAGAAGAGGGTCAACTGGCACCATGCCAGGAACACAGCAAGGGTGGAGTGAATCCTATTGAGAGCAATGTTGGTGATGATGAAGAAAAGGAAAAAGATCTGTAGCTTTCTCTATCACCCAACTGCAGGCTTTGGGGAGGAAGGGAGCCAAGAGCTCAAATCTCAGGGATTTGTAAAGGGTTGGGCCTAGGACTAGGAGTCCCTGCTAGAGTTTGGATCTTGAATGTCCCCTAGAGGTCCAGGTGTTGGAGGCTTGGTCCCTGAGAAGCTCAACTGGGAGGTAAAACATTAAGGAGGTGGATTCTAATGGGTCCTTAGATCACTAGGGGTGTGCCCTTGAGGGCTGCGGTGGACCCCTGGTCTCCTCCCCTTCCTCTCTTGCTTCCTGGCCATGAGGTGAGCAGTAAGCTCTGCCTCATTCCCTACCACTGTTGAGGCTTAAAGCGATGGGTGCATCTGCTACATCTTGGAACCTCCAAAACCGTGAATCGAAATAAATCGTTTGTCTGTATAAGTTAATTATCTCAAGTATTTGGTTGCAGTGATGGAAAGCTGACTAATGCAGTTCTCCTCTGGAACCAAACCCAGGGAGGGGTCCTGATAATCCTTAACCCTCAGAGAATTCAGAAAAGGGAGGCACCCAATCTTCATCTTAGGGCTACCTCTGTCTGGTCAGATGTTCACCTTAAGGTTTAAATAGGAGAAGGGAGAGGTAAGAGGAAGTATGCAGGAAGCAGGCACCATTTCCCTCAAATCTGCCCAGCTGACTTTCTGGGGAGCAGGAGGAGGAGGTATGGAAAGACCCAGGGCCACCTTCTTTCCTGAACACTCAGAGGCCTGAGCTCAGCCTCCTCCCCAACCCAGAGGTGTCTGCCCCGGGTTGAACATGCAGAAGGAGGAGACTCACTGGCTTTGCCATGTGGCAAGAAAGAAGACACAATGGCCCCTACCTTCCTCATAACCTGTCCTGGGACCCCTAGGCCCAGGGTCAAACCATATCCAGGGACCCACCTCCCTTTCAGAGGACATTCAATTGCAAATCCAGCTGGAGCAACATACTTTGTAGGGGAAATGGAGACAACTTTCTCCCTCCCAGAAAGAAGCCACATACATAGGCTATGCTCTGCACAACTCTTGGGGTACCCATCCCAGACACTAGTGGTGGGCCTTGAAGCTGAAAGTCCAATGCAGACTACACTGCCTCCCTCCTCCGCCAGGTTGGAATGATGTGCTTCTGACACAGCCAATCTCTCCAAGCAGCCTCTGCTGGGTATTAAAGAAAGTCCTCGGCTGAGACAAAGACCTCTGTTCTTGTCAAAAAGCAGGAGTAGAAGTCAGATGTGGTGGTGCAGGCCTGGCACTGCAGCTACTTGGGAGGTTGAGGCAGGAGGATGACAAGTTCAAAACCAGCCTGAACAATTTAGAGACTGTCTCAAAACAAAAAAGGCCGGGGGTGTAGCTCAGTGGTAGAGCACTTGCCTAGCGTGCATGAGGCCCTGAGTTCAATCCCCAGTGAAAGCAAATAAACAAACAAACAGCAGTGGCCATCCGCAACTTTAGACCTTGGAAAATAAAACCATCTCCATAGACCTGGCTGGAAGGCTTCATGAGTACCCTCCTCTGTGCCCTGCCCACTGAGCCTTTCCTCTCCTAAACCCAGGGAAGGGGATTCATGGGGCTCTCCTGAAGGCCAAGAGATAGAAGAAACTGGAAGGAGACCCCTTCCCAGTCACTACAGCCCCCTCCTCAGACTCTTGGCACTCATGTAGGTCTGCTGAGTCCTGCTCCTGCTCATGCATCTGCCAACCTCAGGAAGTGAAATTGCCCTCAGCTTGCCCTGGTTCTCAGACCCACTTTGGCCGAGGGCACTGGGCAGGTTAGTGTCTCCTGGTCAGGAGGGGTGGGCGGGGTGGGAGGGCTGCTCCCCATCAATGACATGCTAGGGGGTGAGCTGAGTGCCAGCTGGAAGGGAATGGACCCAAGACCATCTCCCTGGCTCCAGGCACCAAGGAAGATGCACCATGACGGGGAGGTCCTTTCAGTAGACAGCGATTTACTGAGGGCCTGCTATATGTCGGCCACTGTTCTAGGAGCTTGGGTTATGTCAGCAACAAAACAGAGGTCCTTGCCCTTGAGAAGCTCATGTAGAAGCCAAGGAAAAACATACATTAAACAAACATAATAATAAATGTCTTATTTTCTCATTGCTGAGACACAATACCAGAGACCTGCATGTTAAAGGAGGAGAGGTTTATTTGGCTTGCAGTGTGGAGAGGTTTCAGTCCATAACTGGCTGGCTCCAAGGCAGGGCAGCAGGGCAGAGGAGCGTGGCAGAGGAAGCTTGCTCATGGCATGGCAGCAAGGAGAGTGCAGGATCAGGAAGGAGGGAGGCAGACAAACCCTTCTAGGCCACACCCCCAATGACCTACCTCCTCTGACCAGGCTTTACCTCCCACATCACATTTAGCTTTCATATCCCCATGATTCAATCACCCCAAAAGCCCCACCTATGAGCATATGAGACTTTGGGGGGACATCTGGATATAAACTATAACAATAGATACATTACATGCTTTCTTAGAAAGTGGAAAATGAAAAGTACTATGGAAATAAAAAGTAAATCTGATGAAAATATCTCAAATCAAGGCTGATAATATTAGATTATGGGGAAATGGGAGACATCTTTCTTCTGGGAAGAAGCCAAGTTCAGGGTCACCATGTACAGCTGCACTACTGTGCACTGCACAACACTTGAAGACACCTATCATAGAGAGGATGATGTAAAGGATATCCCCTGATGGTGTGACCAGCAGCTAGAGTTAACCCTAAGGTTAAAATATTGAAAAGGTGATTGGAGGTGGCCTCACTGAGGAGTATACATGAAGCATAAGCACATCTCCCAGCTCTTTGTCAGGACAGCTAAATGACAAGTATTTGCAAAGCACATTTTAGTCCAAGAACCAATCTTTCCCACACATTGCCTAAGTAAATCCTTACGATGTCCCAGTGAGGAAGTAACTCTCTCCTAGTTCACAGGTAGGGACATAAATGCTCTATGCAGTTAGCAGCTTGCCCAAGGCCCTGAGGCAGTTAATGGCCCAGCTGGGAAGCAAAACAGGGTCTCCAGATTCTATGTTTATTCCAAATAGTGTTTTCAAGGTCCTAACGGTTGAGAAATTTCACAATACCCAGGGGGCAGAATAATAAAAACAAAACAGGAAAAAGGGGGGAAATGCTGGAAAAAAGGGGGGAAAAGGAAGAAAGGTGGTCAACTCTCAGAGTACCCTGCAAGTGTGGAGGGTTGAGCCCAGCACGGAGGCACTGCTCACCAGTTGTGAAGAAGTGGGGGGGAGGGGTGCACACGAAAAGCACACTGCTTTACACACTGCCCCTTGCAAGGAGGACCCGAGGCCAGGTTGTCAGGAACAGCTACAATCTGCCCTGATGAAAGGTTCATGTGTCCTTGTCACGACCTTGGAAATGGGCAAAAAGGGCAGGAAGCACCTTCACCATCCAGGACGGAAAGTGGCCAGGACGGAGGCCAGAATCCGAGGCCGCTTAGCTCCTGCACCTAGCAAAGGTCCAATCGATCCCTCCGCTTTACAAACGTAGAAACCGAGGCCAGGGAGGGTAAAGGTCTTCCCAAGGTCTCCTAGCACAAATCTGTCTCTTGTCATCAGAGAATGGTCTTGGGTGTGAGGGACTTGAACGAGGAGGAAGGAGGCCAAACAGGGAGCCACGCTAGGCTCAGAAGCAAGCAGAAGGCACACAGAAGCACGCTGAGGCTCACAGGGTGGGAGGCGGAAGGTAGCTGGGGCTGGGCCAGGCAAGCCTTCAGATGGGCCCTGAGTCACGAGGCCCATAGTCTAGCTGCCAACGCCTGAGCTGCCTCAGTTTCCCCATCTATAAGCTCAGACAGTAAGGTAGAGGAAAAACCCATTCTGATAAATGGGATACTTACATTGACTTGTGACAGACATGGGGGTAGGCAGGTAGGTGAAGAGGTTTAGCATTTAGTGAACCTACTGTGTGCTAGATACCCCATCTGTCACTCTACTGGGAGTATTTCCATGAATTCTTCCAGGCATTCTGTGTGATGGTCGTGTGGTTTCTATGTGGATGTCCTCTCAAAGCTTCGTGCGCTCACAGGTGGAGCTTCTGAGAGATGATTTATCATGGGTGTGTGATACTCATCAGTGGACTAATTTAATTCATAGCTAAATGTGATGTTGGGAGGTAAAGCCTTGTTGGAGGAGGTGGGTCACCAGGGTGTGGCAGGAAGGATCTGTCTCTCTCCCTCCTGCCTTGATAAAAGGGAACCTTCACACCTTGGACAGAGGGTCCCAGCTGGAGTGTGTTGAACACAGTGGGTTTGGTTGGTCCCTCAAGATCTTCATCTCTTGGTAATAGTTTCATCTTTGAATATGCTCTCCCTCTCTCTCTCCCTGCCTCATTCTTTCTCTCTCTGTCTTTCTCTGTCTCTGACTGTCTCTTTCTCTCTCTGTTTCTGTCTCTCTCTGTCTCTGTCTGTCTGTGTGTCTATCTGTCTCACTCTTACACACACACACATACACACACACACGCGCACCGTACACATCTCTTTTTCTCTGCTCTTTTCCATCTCCTCCCCTTCATCCAAGACCTCATGGAAAATAGAACCTGCTTGCCAACGGCTATCACACCTTACAAAGAGCTCTACTCTTTGTAAATTTATTTAATCCTTCCTGTAGTCCCATTGGGTAGAGACTATTGACTCAGAGAGATTAAAATGTGTGCCTAATGCCACACAGCTGATGAGTGGTAAATCTAGAATGGAAGCGTAGAATTATCTGAATCCAAAGCCCTGGCTCCAGCCCTTAGTGCTGAAAATATGGTCCACAGTCTGGCAGCATCAGCCTCTCTCACGTTAGAGATGCTTGTCCCGGACCTGCTGGATCAGAAACCACATGTTGACAACTTCCCAGGAGATTCCTGCAGTGGGTACACACTTGTGTACTCCACAGTTTTCCATAGCCTGCTGCTCCTTGATTCTTGCAATCAGTCCCCTCATGATCTCTTGAGCCCCTTGCCCAGCTGGCTTGCTGTTGCTGTCTAGGTGACATAGGCCCTCCACTCCCCCTAGGGAAGAAGTCTGGACCTGCAGCTCAAGGGAGGCCTGAAGCCTGCAGGACAGCAATCCACATCTGGCCTGGAGTGTGTCCTGCCTGGTACCCAAGACTCTCCCAACCACTCCCTCTCGTCTGCCTCTGGGACATGGCTCTTGACCTCTGCCTAGGGCGCTTATGAAGGAAGTCTTTGGCCATCACCAGTCCCCCCAGTGTCTGCCCTCCCCAGACATCTCCTGACCTCTCCCCACTCCTAACATGGTCACTGCATCATGTCGCTCCCATGTCTGGACGCTTGGGGCCTGTCCGAGCTGCTATCAGGAGAGAATGGCTGCTTAGGAAACCTGGCCAAGCTCACAGGAAATGTCTGACACCACCAGGCACGCAGGACTTGGCCTCCCAAAACAAAACACAGCTGGGCCGACAGTGGCGTCAGCTTGGACTTTCCCAGATTTCATGGCATGGTGGCCCCAGGACTGAGAGGGACTGGGCTGGCCCTGAGGCTGCAGCTCATTAAGAGCATCACAGTAGCCTCTGGCCAGGGAGCCTGTGAAAGTCGGAGGGTAGCTCTGTTCAGGCCAGAGACCTCATCCAGGACCTTGCAATCCCTGGGGGATTGAACACTCACAGCTCACACTCCTCATCTTCAAGCCATTATTTATTCATTCAGCTTACGCTGGTTGGGCACCTATCATGTGACTGGCATTGTGTTAGATGCAGGAACGCTTTCATGAATTAGCAGGACACCATCCCTGCTCTCCTGGTCCAGGGGACAAATGAACAGACCACCGCAAGGCACCATGGAATTGGTACCTGAACGGAGCATGGAGTGCCTGCCTGGGAGTCAGCAGAGCCTCACCTTCTCCAGGCCTCTCAACAGCACACGGGGTGGCACCCTGGGTTCTAGGTACAGGGTGAGCCTTCAATGCCAAGCAGGCCCTTGTGTCAGGCTAACTGTAGCCTGCAGCAAGCACCAGAAAGCAAGAACGAACTGAGCACCTTCTGTGAGCCAGCCCCAGAGGAAGGAGCTGGGGGAGTCCCCGCCTCCCAGGGCACGGCTCACAAGGCCCAGAGCCGCGTGCTGGGCAGAGATCCTCCCAACGCAACGCGCACCAGTGAGAAAGCCTGCAGGAGCCAGACAGCCGGGCAGACAGAATCGGGGGAGGCTCTTTGTGGGAAGGAAACTGGGCCTTGAAGAAGGAGTGGGATGAGCTGGAAGACTGGCTAAGGGTACCAAATGGTTCTGACTTGGATGCAAGGGTCAGAGTGACTTGCCAAGCAACACGAACATGCACAGGATCAATGTATTATACTGAATGAGTAAACCCCATGAGCCAAGAGAGACTTACAGAGGGAAAGCTGAGCTGGAAGGACTGTACACCCACCCTGTCCCTGGCTGGCCCTCACCCCAGGCCTGCCGCCCTCTGCCCGCTGGCTCTGCTATCGGTGCTGTCCACCTGGTTCCCTATTTTTGCCCCAGTATCCCTAGGCCTCAGCCACAGGGCTTGGCTCTTCTGGCTTTGACCTTGGAACTCACTAGGCCTTGATCTGAGTCTATTCTTCCTTTCTTTCTGCTTCTAGCTGCCCTGCTGGGGTGCTCAAGACCTTGCACCCCCACCCTATCAGGACCCTGGTCTCCTTGCCCCACTCCTTCAGAGTTTCTGGGCAACTCTACCTCCTTTCCTTTCCCTCCCTCCAACTCAGTGTCTCTCCTGGTCTTTGCTGCTAAGGCCCTGTCTTCAAGATCGGTTTCCTCTCTAGTTTTCTTGTCCTTGGAGAGGGAAAATCTTTTTTCCCTTCGTTCAGCAAGACAAGGTTGCAACATTTCAGGAAGAACTTTCTAAGTAGAAGCAAATGGAAAAACCAACGTGAAAACCCCAAAGCAAAACACAACCCCCTCCTAGAAATGGACCAGTTTACAAAGTTCAGATTTCCTGTCCCAAGCTAGAAAAGTCTAGCCAGATTGGCTGGCAAGCAGGCCAGGGACTCCTGCCCATGAAAGCTCCCTTGTACACTTTTATTCTACTCCCTTCCCCTACCTGCCTCTTCCCTTCTCCTCTGAGGAGATGGGCTGGTGAGTGGGTGGGTGGAGGGGGCTCTGAGGAGGAGCCCTTCCAACTGCCTGCCCTTACAGGAGTGAGGAGGAGGAGGAGGAGGCAGAACATTTATGGAGAGCTTACACGTGCACCAAGCCCTGTTCTAAGCATTTTTCTTGTATTAACTCTGTTCTAAGCATTTTTCTTGTATTAACTAATTTAATCCTCATAACCATTCCATGATGTAGGAATTAGTGTTGTCCCCTCCTGACTGATGAGCAATCAGAGACACAGAGAGGTAACTTGCCCATATCACCCACCTAGGAAGTGGCCAAGTCAGAACTGAAACTAAGAGACCCTGAGGCAGGGGCACACTCCCCTCAGCTTTCTTCTAGGCCACTGGAGGGGAAAGACTCCCCCGCCACATCCCCCCAACTCCATCCAGCCTGGTGAAGGCCCTGCCAACCTGAACCCCTGCTCCCCTGCCCCATAGCCCTGAAGGGGGAGGGAGGGGAGGGCAGTGGGGAGGAGGGAAGGAAGGACAATGCCTGTCTTCCTCACCGCCCCGAGGGGCTGTCTTGACAGATAGGGAGCCCTGGACTCTCACTGAGGATGGGACTTACCTAGCTGGTGACAGCTGTGGTGCCAGCGGCTGTGTTCTGGCCTCAGGGCCTTCTCTGGCCATGCTGCTCCTTCGGAGGTTGGATGCCCTCTCAGCTGAGCGTCGGGGAGCTAGCCTGGAGTTCTGGGGGTCAAATTCCTCCTCAGGAATGACTTCCTCACAGCGCGCCCCCCGAAAGCCAGAGCGACAGACGCAGAGCTGAGGCCGGCTGCAGGATCCTCGGTTCTCGCAGGGTGGCTGGCACACAGCTGAGGAGACAAGGATCGGGGATGACATCTGGGTCAGGAACCCTGAGGCCATGGGCTGCCAGACACCCTCCCAACAGAAGGGTTTCCTGTCCCAGAGAGAGGACTGAGTGCTGTTTGGCCCCTCCGTCAGGCAGAAAGCCAAACTCCTGGCCTCAGAAGATTCCTTGGGCCCATTTCTCTCTCCCTACCACCCACAAGTCTCTGTGGTCAAGATTGGTTTTGATTCGGGACAAGTAAAAGATGGAATAACCAGAGTTGTTGGCTCTTGCACTTTCAGCAGAACACCTGAAGGGGAAGTAGACTGCCTGCCCTCATATTTATACTGAAATGTCCATTCCTAGAAGGCTGGAAACCCCATGAAAGACACTTAATTTTGTGTCCTCTGGTAGCCCCAGAATTTAGAAAGCAGACTGTCAAAGAGTAGACAATAAATATTGAATAAATGAGTGACTGAGTGAATGAATGAATGAGCATTGAGTTGCTGGGTTTTTCTGTTACTCATGACCTGAGTGACCCTCAGGTCAGCCTCAGTTTCCTCTTGAATCATGAGGAGTGGGCAGAAGCAACTGGGAGACTGTAAGAGTCTCCCAAAGTCACCTTCTGCATGACAGCCTCTCTTTGTCTTTCTCTTCTCTCAATCCCCTACCCACCCCAATGAGGTGGAATTCCTGCCTGGGATGATTCTATCCCCTGGCTCTGGGGACAAAATGGGGCTGAAACTGGGCCCTTTTCTCCAAGCCAGCATTGCACATCAGCCACCAGACACCAGGCCATGACTTCTTTCTTCACTGCCCTTCACCACCTTGCAGAGTCCAGAGTCACACCCAGTGATCAGTGGCCAAGGGAGAGTCACATGCAGAGGCCCGCACTGGAATGCAGAACCCTGCCAGTCCTCCTCCCAGGACCTCCCGTGGTCTGGCTCAGACTGGGCCCTCTAAACCCACTGTCTCGCCCATCTGTTG
>RJWT010008325.1:0-26456 GCA_004365215.1 Cuniculus paca | reverse complement strand
TGCAGTTAGGGGGCAGGGCCTGGCTGATGGAGGTGGGGTCTGGTTGGTGGAGGGGTCTGGCTGGCAGGGGCAAATCACTGGGGACCATGGCCTGGAAGGGTAGTTTCTCTTCCCCAGCTCCACCCTTCTCTCTGCTTTCTGGCTGCCAAGGGCTGAGCACCTTTCTTCTGCTGTGTCCTTCTGCCACGTCGTTTCTGCCTCGGAGCCAGCCAACTAGAAACTGAACCTCTGAAACCGTGAGCCACAGCACACCTTGTCTCCTTTAGCTTGGAGATGTGCGGTGTTTTGTCCCAACCAAGAGAAAGTGCCTAACACAGGTCGTTACTCCAGGCTATGGGCAGATCCCAACTGCAGGAGCCTTCCCTGGCCCACCCTAAAGTGGACGGAGGGACAATGCTTTGTCACTGCTAGTCGGGATCCAAGCTTGGAGTCCAGGTGTCCGCACCGATTCACACGGGTCAGAGTAGAGCCTGTTACTGGCCACCTGACCAGAAAGACAGACCCCTACTCGACCTCCTCTGACCCACTGCAGGGAGCACTGTCCACCTCGGGGAGCTCTGTCCACAGTGGGGGGAGCTTGCCCCCCAGTGCCCTTTCTTGGGCTCACTGGGCAGAATCCCAGCCTGTGCTGCCCAGGGTGGACGCATAGCTTCCTCTGAGGCTTTGGCTACAGCAAAGCAGCTGCTGTCTGAAAGCCCTGGCCGCTGGTGCCCCACTCATCTCCTTGGCAGGAGAGGCAGGTGTCCTGGGCCCTGTAGTCTGCACCCATAGGCATTTCCGGGTTGCCAGCACCCATACTCCAGCTCTAAGATAGTGAGATCAAAGGAAAACCCAGGAAATTCATACCGGGTCGTATTGGGTCCTGTGCTCCCCAACTAGCATGACTTCTCCCTCCATCTTTTTTTTTTTGTCTTTTTGAGACAGGGTCTCACTCTGCAATTCAGGCTGGCCATAAACTCACTCTGTAGCCCAGGCTGGCCTTGCACTCACATGATCCTCCTGCCTCAGCCTCCTGAGTGCTGGGATCACAGGTGTGCATCACCGCACCCAGCTCCTCACAGACATTCATTCCACTTGAGAACTTGAGTCTCCACAAAGGCCTGTGGGGAGCCCAGGGACTCCCTGCATCTGCAGTCAGCCAGTGTGGGTGGGCGTGGCCTGGAGTGGCTCCCACCTCCTTGTGGGTACCTGGTGATTTGTGCCCCCAAGTCTGCACCCCTGCTCATTCCCTGGGCCCGGCCTGACCCCTCCATCCCAGCTGGCTGTAGAAGGGAGCCAGGAGGGGGATGGAGAGGGGTGCATTTATTTGCATTTGCCATTTTTATTTGCCCTGGGGACGCTGGCCCTCGGGTCTCCTTGAGCAGGGACTGTTTGTCAAAGTCTGGCTCTGGCTTTGGGGACCCGTCCCGCCGAGTGGTTTCAGCCAGAGTAGGAGGCGGGGCCCGCAGCCGTTGCCAGGCCAGTGGCCTTGCCTCTACCTGCACAGGTAAACAGAGCCCCGGGAGACCGGGCAGCGTGGTCAGAGCCCGCCGAGCCCCACAGGTGTGCTTGCCCAGCGCCTCTCCATCAGCGCCCTGTCAGCCCGCACATGTTTATCCAATTTGTCAAGATAATCTTTGCTCAAATAAGCCAGGGCCGACCCCTCGGGACGGCCCGCATTTCGCCGGGCTAATGTAACTCGAGTTTTTCAGCCCCTTTCCTTTCATCGCTGTGTCAACTGTTCCTGGCTTTAAGCAAACTGAAAGTAATTATATCATCCTGAAGTGAGTCATCTCAGGCGGCACCAGCCCCTCCAAGAGCTGCCCTCGGGTTCTTCTAACCTGCGAGGCCCTTTCGCAAACACATTTTCTCAGGTGCTGCGGGGAGCGGCCCTCAGCGATGACCTCCGGGTGTTTATTCTGGGGCTGAGCTCGGCGATCAGGGCACCAGCGAAGGAGCCCAGGGTGACCGCGAGCCAGGGAGGTGGCATTGCCCACCGATGTCAGGTGCTGGGGGTGCTAGGAGCTCTGGGATGACTTGGGCCTGCTGCCTGGGGTGGGGTGGGGGGCGACTTAGGCAGTGCTTTGAATCCTGGGGTAACGTGAAAGGCGGGGACTTCAAAGTGAGCGCTTCTCCATTATCTGGTTGCCTCGCTGTTTGACAGTAGTATATGCTGTTTTGTTTGAAAAACAGAAGCACGGAAGGTTACCATGTTTTTCTCTCTTTCTGCTCATTGGTGTCCTCCCACGGAAGTCAAGATATGCTCAAAATGAGGACGCTGGGCCATCCAGCTACTGGAGGGTTTCTGTCTTTGTGTCTGCATTCCCAAAGCCTGTGGAGGCTGAGATTCCCCACGTCTGCCCTGTGTGTAATTGTGTATACACATACACTCGCTCGTTTCCACTCAGCCATTAGCTAGCAATCTTTCTTTCTTTCTTTCTTTCTTTCTTTCTTTCTTTCTTTCTTTCTTTCTTTCTTTCTTTCTTTCTTTGAGACAGGGTCTCGCTCTGTAATTCAGGCTGGCCTTAAACTCACCATAGAGTCCAGGCTGGCCTCAAATTCATGACAATCCTCCTGTCTCAGCCTCCCAAATGCTGGGACTGTAGGTAGGTGCCATCATACCTGGCTGTCCGCTTTCATAAAACTAGATATGAGCTACTAGAGATGATTTTTGTGGAGCTCATCAATGCACATTTTAATTATACAATTATAACTTTAATTACAGGATCACATGTACAAGCAAAATTAAAGTACATTGCTGTGGCTTGCCAATCAAAAAAAATTTCCTGAAATGCCAGCTGTCAATGACTTTGGAACATTATTGCATGCATGAATGAGCTGACTGAAAAGGCAGATACCAAGCTGGGTATAATGATGCATACCTGTAATCCCAGAACTCAGAGGCTGAGGCAGGAGGATCATTCGAGTTCAAATCCTGGGCTATACAGTGAGGTCAAGGCCATCCTGAACTACACAGCAAGACCCCGTTTCATAAAACTAAACAAAACAAAACAAACAAGAAACATCCCCCCAAATAAATAAATGGTATTAAACAAGAAATACAAAGAAAAAAGAAAAAAGCTGCGTCTGACTACAGAGACCCAGCCTTAGAAAACAAGCCCGGGGGCCCCTGCACCGCTGCCCTGCAGCCTCCACCAGGGTGCCCCGTCTCCCGCAGAAATCACTTTTCCGAGGGCTGGGGTGACCAGGTGGAGCCCTTGCTTAGTGTGCAGGGCGCTGACCGGAAGCAAGGGGCTGGGCGCAGGGAGACCTCGATGGGCACGAGGCGAAGCACGTCCTCAGGTGGGACTGCAAGCTGGTGGCGCCCACCTGTCACCCAGCACCCGGGAGGCTAAGGCAGGACCGTGGAGGGTTTGGAGCCAGCCTGGGTTACACAGAGAAACCCTGACTGAAAAAACCAACACTAAATAAATAAATGATAAAAAACTAGAGTATTCTCTCCCCTCCCCCCCGCCTCTTTTGGTACCAGGGAGCAAACTCACAACATCACGCTTGCCAGGCAGGCGCTTAGACCACTGAGCTAAATCCCCAGCCCTGTTTTTGAGACAGGGTCTCACTATGCTGTTCAGGCTGGCCTTGAGCTCACTTTGTAGCCCAGGCTGGTCTCGAACTCACAACGATCCTCCTGTCCTAGCCTCCCAAGTGCTGGGATTATAGGCATGCGCCACCACTCCCGGCCTTCATAGAGTGTATATCTCAATAAAGTGGTTAAAAATAAAAAAAACCTAGGGCAACCCACTCGGGACCCCTTCTGTCTCTCTCAGACAGAAGCTTTCTCTCTCTCAATAAATATATCCTGCACAAAAACAAAAACCAAAAAACCTAAACAGATAAAAAGCATTTTCTCTGTTAATCTATATCTTTTAACCCTTCAGTCTCCTGTCTAAAACTAAACACCTAGCTGGGTGTGATGGCACACACCTGTAATCCTAGAACTCTGGGAGGCTGAGGCAGGAGGATTGCAAGTTTGAGCCCAACTTGGGCAGCTTAGTGATTTAGCAAGATCCCCCCCAAATAAAAAATTTTAAAAAATGACTGACTGGGGGTGTGGCTCAGTGCAAAGCCACTAGGTTCAATTCCCAGTCCTGAAAAGAAAAAAAAGAAAAAGAATAAATAAATTCATAAATTAGTAAACAACAGAAGGAAAACAATTTTATTGATTGGAAAGTGCTTGCTTAGCCTACGGGAGGCCCTGGGTTTTGTCCTCAGTCTGGGTTGGGAAAGAAGAGAAAAAAAGAAAAAAGAAAGAAAAGGAACCATGCCTGCATATACTGGAATACTACATGACGTTAGAAAAGGAAAGCAGCAGAACTCAGTGAGAAAAAGACGAAGCCCGTCATGTTTGCATGTTGTTTACGTGTGTGGCAGATCGTTATCTATCTCTCTTATCTCTTTAATCTCTCTTATCTTGCAGGGTGAAAAGGCTGGGTGTGGTAGTTCACGTCTATAATTCCTGCATTCAGAAGGCTGAGGCAGCAGGAGGCCAGCCTGGGCCACATAGTGAATTCAAGGCCAACCTGAGAGAATAGAGACCCTGTCTCAAAAAGAAAGTGGTATCTATTTCAAGCTTTTCAAAGACTATTGATCCTGTTTAGGCCTTACACTGGTTAGGGGAATGTACGTTACATATAATAAAAATACCCAACATGCACGGAGACGCATGTGCATGTGCTAGGGATTAAACCCGAGTCCTCCAGAAGCTGAAAATACCACCTGCACCTCCAGCCTTAGGGAGGACTCGCTGTGAAGCAGAGATTTCAGGAGCCTTAGGAAAGTGAAAGAGAAGGCAAATTTCCGGGAGGATGCCCAAAGGCCTTTAGGGGACAGGGCAGGGGGTGCACGCAGCTTGAGCAGGACGCTGCAGCAGGGCCCCCTCCCCTCTGCCTCGTGCAGCACCCCTGATGGGAACTCATTGGTCCCCAGAGGCAGGAGATGCGGTTTGGTGAATGCAAGCAGTTTGCTGCCTGAAAGCCGGGGAGCAACTAACTGCTTTTTCAGACCAGGTGTCCAAGCCTTCCTGGCCTGGGTCACTTGCCAGCTCAGAGCCCTGGTAAATTTCCATTTCTTATCAGTTTATGGGATCTGGTTACAGTTAACATCCCAGTTGTATGTTTCTTATCTATTTAGAGACAGGGTCTCCCTATGTAGTCCAAACTGGCTTTAAACTCACAGAGACCTTCCTGCCTCAGCCTCCTGAGTGCTGGGATTATGGGTGTGCATCACCATGTCCTGCTAACTTCCCAATTTTACTTTGCCTTGGGCCCTGTGCTCCTGAGAAGGTGACTACTGAACAAGTGTGCAAATCAGCCAGGATTCTCCTTCCTCCAAAATAGAGCCCATGGTTGCTTTCGGAAAATTATCCAAACTGTGGGAAACTCTGCAGTGATAGCAAGGGAACAGGGAGATTGACCTGGGGTCTTTAGAACAAGTTCAAGTCCCGCCCTCCTCAGAAGGGCGACCTTGGGCAAATCAAGTTCCCAAAAAGAGGAGGAAGCACGGTACCTCCCTCGGGGCTTGTCCCCAAGTAAGTTTCCCAAGGTGCTTCCAGGGTGAGCTGGGTGCTGGGTGTCCTCACCGTGCTCTGACACGCTGTGCTGAGGCTCCATCTCCAGCAGGGTCCTCCAAGGTCCTCACTCTCAAGCGGGACCCAAGTGCGGGGACAAGACAAGCAGCTTCCACACTCAACGAACGAGGCTTGAACTCTTTACAAGTTAAAATGGAATTAAAGAAAGACTTTAAAAACCTTGCTAGAGATTTTAAGTTTGTGGTATAGACAATGAACTTTTTATTTTTGGTTTTGTAAGACAGGGTCTCACGATGTAGCCCAGGCTTGAATTCATGACCATCCTCCTGCCTCAGTCTCCCAGGTGCCAGGATTCCAGACATGTGCTGCCATCCCAGCTAATATATTTTATTTTACTTTTTTGTGGCACCGGGGATTGAACTCATGACCTTGCACTTGCCAGGCAGGCTCTTAGGCCACTGAGCTAGATCCCTGGCCCTAGTCTTTTTAAGACAGGGTCTTACTATGCCATTTAGGCTGGCCTTGAGCTCACTTTGTAGCCCAGGCTGATCTTGAACTTACAATGATCCTCCTGTCTCAGCCTCCCAAGTGCTCGGATTACAGGTGTGAGCCACCATGCCCGGCCCAGCTAATGTATTTTAAATAAGAAAATTTAGGTACATAATCGGACAACTTCCTTGGTCCAATAGGTATTATTCTTCTGATCTCTCCAAAGCTTAATGAGGATAATAACTTACTATTAATAATAACCATTTACTAAACACTGATTTTGTGCTGCCTGCTATATGAAATGCTTTACACTTTCATTCGTTAACTCATTCATTCACTAAGCTTTTTCTTTTCTTCGTTTGCAGTGCTGAGGCCTGAAACCGAGACCCATGCATGCCAGGCAAGCGCTCTCCTCAGAGCTATGTGGCTGGCTCTCCCCTGACCACAGATGAGAAACCGGGTGGAGGCCACGGGTGATGACCTGGGCCTGGCATCCCAGCACTCGGGAGGCTGAGGCGGAAGGATAACAAGCCCGAGGTCTGTCTTGGCTAGATTGTGAGTTCAAGGTAAATCAGGAATACATAATTAGACCAAGTCTCAAAACAAAGAACAAAATTCTACACAAACAAAAACTTTGTGTTCTGAAGTGCAGTTGTCTCTCAGTCCATTGTTAACCCCTTCTGGGTGGGCTTTGTGTGTGCGTCCTGTGCCTACCAGGGCTGGCTCCTGAGGCAGAGTCAGCAGCCCGCCCAGAGGATGGACCAGGCTCCACATTTCTTTCAGGTGTCAGCCATTTCTTCTTGTGGGTTTCAGGGAGGGGATTACAAATTCTCCAATGTGAGTAGTTTGTCAACATGGCCCTTGACAAAACTGTTTTAGTTTTGCTTATTTATTTATTTTTATCTTTTGAGACAGGGCCTCACTTTGTAGTGCACGCTGGCCTTGAACTCACCATGTAGCTCAGACAGGCCTCAAATTTGCCATGATCCTCCTGCCTCAGCCTCCCCAGAGCTGGGACTACAGGCCTGTGCCACCATGCCCGTTTTAGTGTGCTGCTCTTAAATAGTCCCTAAGGGACTCAATTTCTTCTCCTGTTATGGGAAAGTAGAAGAATTGCACTCAGCACGTCCAGTCCTTAAGGCACCAAATGAATAATTTTTCGAAGTTTTTTTTTTTTTTTTCCTTTTTAAGAAAAAGTCAGGTAGGAAGACAGCTGCTTCTTTGAGAAGCTGACAGAAAGCCTGCCGGATGGTTTTTCCTCCTGGGTGCCTTCTTTCTCCGGTGCTGTTTTTTCTCGCCATTATCTTCTGCAGATGGGTGGCTGGCAGCGTGGTTCATGTTCGAAGTCTTTGCCACTGTTTACTTGGAGTCCCTGCCTCTTCAGGAGCCGAGGACTGGAAGACAGGGTCGATTGCCTGGCTTTCAAACCCTGACGCCTACGCAGCTCCAGGCTTCCTGGGAGCCCACGCTCTCTCGGCTTCATTCCGCCTGTGTGAAGTTAGATTAGCACTTGTGAGCTTTCATTTGTCTCCTGAAATCCGAGGGGAATCTGCTGCCTACGGCTTGGCATGTACACTTGGCTCCATGGGGTTCACCGCCCAGACACGAATACTTCGCTGGGAAATCTAGAGGTGCGTGCAAGCTTGCCAAAAGGTGAGAAGGATGGCTTTTATTTTTTTTTTTTTGAGACAAGGTCCTGCTGTGTAGTTCAGGCTAGGCTTGAGCTCACAATGTAGCCCAGGTTGGCTTTGAATTTGCAGTGACCCTCCTGCTTCAGCCTCCTGAGCACTGGGATTACAGGTACGTGCCACCACGCCTGGCTGAGAATGACATTTTAGTGTCAAGCTTTCAAAATAACTTTCATTTTTCGTCCCTCTAACCCTTAAGTACAATTTCAAAAGGATTGGGGGCAGTTTTTGTTTTTGTTTTTGTTTTTGTTTTTTTTTGCACAGTCTCACCACATAGTTTAGGCTGGTTTTGAACTCACCATGTTGCCCAGGTTGCCCTTGAACTTGAAGTGATCCTCCTGCCTCAGCCTCCTGAGTGCTGGTATTACTGGGTGTGTCACCACACCTGACTCACTAATTTAAATCATTTAATCTTTACTTCTAGACAATCTGAGAATTCTCCCTGAGAGACATTTGTGTTGCATCTTCTCCATTGGTCCAGGCCTTCCGAACTCTGAACGCTTTGGGTTCTGCAGCCTTTCCCCTGGTGAACCAACATGTTTGAGCATGAAGCAGAACGTGGAGTAGGCTGACAATAGCCAGATGCCGAGCTCAGTAGTGCTGGCAGTGGTGCCATCCCCTACCTCATGTGACAGTGTTGAAACGAGGGTTCATTTCTCTGATGATTCATGTGAAGGAGGCAGCTGGCATGAAAACCAGTTGGAAGTGGACCTAGAGAGGTGAACTCTACAGCTTCCCCCAACAGCTTGAAAGGTTTTGTACTGGGAGAAAGGAAGCTCTAGAGGACAAAGCTAATCCAGCCTAGACTTCTGGAGGAGGCTTAGAGTGAGGAAGAAGAGGGGGAGTGTGAGCTCCTGTAGAGGAGCTCATTGTCTACAGTAGGAGTTTCCAGGGGCATGTCATAATCCCAGCACTTGAGAGGCTGAGGCAGGAGGATTGCCATGAGTTCAAGAACACAGCAAGAAGTACACAGAGAGATCCTGTTTCATGAAAACCAAGAAGAATTCTCAACACATATTCCCACGAAGACATAAATAACAATGTGGTTCATTTTCAGGAAGGAGGCTTTGGTGTTGAACAAGTGAGAAAAGACCTCAGGCATTTATCATCTAATAGACTGGGAGTGTGAGAGAGAGACATTGGTTTAAAAAGGGGTGGATTGTGCATGGAGGGAAACAGTAGCCTTCACTATCTTCCAACCAGCTCGTGCAATCACGGCCTGTTATTCTTGCTTAATTTTTCCTCAGCTTCTGTGTCCCTTTTTGGTTTTTCTTTCCTTTCTTCCTTCCTTTCTTTTTTTTTCAAGACCAGGTCTCATATGTTCAAAAATTCTATTCTTTTGAAATACATGTGAAATAGCATGTATTTGTCCAGCATGTATAAGATGTTGGATAAATTAGCAAGTCTAAACACATTTAAAAAGGATTGAAATAATGCAGAGTATATTCTCTGACTGAGAGGGAATGAAATTAAGTGCAAATAACAGAAAGGTATCCTGATTATTCCCCAATATTTGATAACTGAACAATTATTCCTTTTTTTTTTTTTTTTTGTACTAGGGATTGAACTCACCTCACACTTGTCAGGCAGGCGCTTATGCCACTGAGCTAAATCCCCAACCTTTGAACAATTATTCCTAATTAACTTGTGGGTCAAAGAAAATATCAGAATTTGTGAACTGATCTGAAGTACAGCCTGGAGGGAAACCATACCTTTATGTTAGGAAGAGAAAAAGATCTAAATCAATAATCCAGCCTTCCAAGAAAAAATCTAGGATAAACTGGATGTGATGGTGCATGCCTTCAATCCCAGCACTCGGGAGGCTGAGGCAAGAAGATCACCACAAGTTTGAGGCCAGCCTGAGCTACATAGTGAGACCCTGTCTCAAAAAACAAAACAAACAAACAAACAAACAAAGAAACCTCCTTCTGTCAAGGTAAATACCCTCTTCCCCCAAGAGTCACTTTGAATTAAAATCATCTCATTCCAATTTTCTTTTTAATTCAGTTTTCAGCCACAGGTTCCTTACTAGAAGATTTCATTACTGTGTTTTCATTACAGTGTCTCTTAACTACACTGGTGAGCGTCCTCATTGTATTTCAAGACAGCTTATTCTATTATAAGTAATTGATGAGTTGGCTTCTGCTCACTTTTTGGCCTGCATTTTATTTTATTTTATTTATCAACATCATCATCATCGTCATCATCATTTTGGTTTTTCTGAGACAGGCTTTCATTGTGTAGTTCAGGCTGGCCTTAAACTTAACTATGTAGCCTTGGCTGGCCTTGAACTCATGGCAACATTTTTGTTTCAGCCTCCCAATTGCTGGGTTTTCAGACATGTGCCACCACCCCTGGTTGTGCTTTAATTTGGGCCCAATTTTATTTATTTACTAGTTTATTTAGATTTTTTTTTGAGACAAGGTCTCACTATGTAGTCCAGGTTGGCCTCAAGTCCATAGCAATCCACCTGTCTCAGCCTCCCAAGTGCTAGGATTAGAGGTGTGTGCCAACCTGCCTAGCCCCAACTTTAAAATGAGTTTAAAAATTGAAATGCAACACACATCATAAAACTGCAGATATCATAGGTGCACAGCATGATGAGATGTCCCCACAGAAGTCCGAGCTCTTGCCAACAGGACCAGACCCACAACAGTGCATCACCTGCTCTGCACATGGCCCTCTCCTGTCCTAGCTAATCCTCAAACTCTGTCCCAACTGCACTATGGCTCTCATTTCTGACACCACACAGTAGTTTGGGTTTTGTTCTTTTAGTTTTTTCTTTTTCTTTTTCTTTGTTTTTTCTTCTGATTATCTGCTTTGTTTGTTTTGAGACAGAATCTCATTATGTAGCTCAGGCTGGCCTTGAACTCACTATGTTTCCAAGACTGGCTTCAAATTCACAAAGATCCTCCTGCCTCAGCCTCCCTAGTGCTGGGATTATAGGTATGCACCACCATCCCCTGGCACTAGAGAATAGTTTTACCTCTTTTGGAGTCTTATATAAGTAGAACCACACAACCTGCACATTTGTGTCTGACTTCTTACTGTTAAGATTGTGTTAAAGTTGTCTATTCATTATGCTGTAGAGCATGCACTTTATTACCTAAATGTATTACAATTTAGGTTTCCTGTGGTTTGGACCCTCTTTGTGCAGCTGGTTGGATATGCTTTAAAATGCTAAGTGTGATTCCCACATTTCTCCGTGGGCTGTTTTGGTGACTGGCCATCCTGTTTGTACACCAGCCAGGTGAAGGCATAGGTAAGGTGCACAGCGGCCCCTCCCAGGTGGAATGGGCAGATCCCTGCATCTCCCCCCTGCAGGTTGCCATCAATGGGTTTCATTCAGCAAATACACAGATAGGATACAGTTTGGTACCACTCGTCTAGCATTGCTCAACATGGTGTAGAAAGATTTTCCTGGTATTTACTTGTTTTGCATTACTGAGGATTGAACCCAGGGCCTTCACACTGAGCTACATCCCCAGTCCATTTATTTATTTATTTTGGATCTTGCTAAGTTGCTAAGTACCCCAGGCAGGGCTTGAATTTAGGATCCTCCTGTCTCAGCCTCCCAGAGTGCTGGAATCACAGGAGTGCACCACCATGCCTGGCTACCCTGTTTTTTAAAAAAAGGCAAGGATTCTAATTTTGAATGGTTTTATAATAATCATGAAATATTATTTTTAAAAGTCACATGCTTTTAGCTCAGTAAATCCCCCTGCTAGAGACAGTGGTGCAGACTTGGTTCAAATTCACGATCTCTCACTTTCTAGCTGTGACCTTATGTGAGCTACTGACTTTTCTCCACTGTATTTCATCATTTGCACCTACTCCAGATTATCCTGATAATTAGTTAAGATATTAAGACTAAAGTTATTCAATATAGGAAATGCAAAGTTGTATGTTCAGAAATATAAGTCTCTAAGGTTTTCATAATAATAAAATTTTGAGATTAATCTGATTATCCGATCCTGAAAATGAGAAAATAGCTGAAAGTATATGAACTATACATTACATAACCATTCAAAACCAAGCTTTAGAGAATCTATAAAGTCATAGGGAAATGATGTACATGTGATGTCAAGTGTAAAAGCAGCCTAAAAAATTTCATGCAGCTTGCTAGGTGTGGTGATGCATGCCTGTAATCCCAGCATGCAGGAGGCTGAGGCAGGAGGTTTACCAAAAGTTTGAGGCCAACCTGGGCTACATAGTGGAGTTCAAGGCCAGCTTGGACTGTATAATGAGACCTGTCTCAATCAAAAAAAGAAATCAAGGTTGCTCACAACTTGATCTTAATTATCCATAAAACATACATTCTTCACAAAAAGATCTGGGGTACAAAATCATAAAATTGTTATCTCTGGATGATGAGATTCTGTTGAGGGTGTAGTTTTCTTCTATGTCATCATTGTTTTGTATTTTCCAGAGTTAATTTTCCTGAGGGATCCCTTTCTAAATAGGATGATAACAACCCCCCCACCCCCCGCCCACACACACACACGCATAAAATCAGTGGTAAATATTTCAGGGAAAACGGAGCCTGACTCATCAGTAGATGGTGGCCTGGTCTTGCGGCCAAGTCCTTTGAGCTTTTGTCCTCCTCAGTGAGCGCACTGCAAACACCTGGCAAGCTCTAGCGTTTTAATCGTTGTACTTCCTTCTTCCTTATATGAGAAGGCAGTGAGTACTGGGAATATGGGTTAGCTCAGCCCTCCGCGCTCTGGGCTGGGGTCTGTGCTGCAGCCTCGGGCTCGGTAATCTCCGAGGATGGCGATCACTTGGTGTGGACGTCGACTGTGCTCTCCTTCAGTTCCCGAGTTTCTGAGTCCTCTGGGCCTTGGTCTTGCGAGCTGGTCTGTTCCTTCCGTGGACCTGAGACCGCGCTGTTATCCTCACTCTGGCTTCAGCCTGCTGAGTGGTGGACAGAAGCGATTGGTGGCAACAACGTAACCGTTTTCCGTAGTTGATACTCGGTAACCTATGGAAAGCCGGAGATGGAACCTTCCGTGTTTTCTTTGCTTAAAAGTGGCAACAACTGTTCCATTTTTTTCTCATTTCTTTTTCTCTCCTTCCCTGTCCCTCTTCCTCCTCCTCCTTGCCTTTTAGCTGTTGCAATGGCCCCAGGGCTCCGAGCCCAGCCCTGCGCCCCAGACCCCACCCCATGCTCCTGAGATTATCGCTCAAGGACAGTTGAGCACGGGAACTGCGGGCGGGCTCTTGGGCGTCCTGCAGGATGGACTCTGTGCAGGGCGCGCACAAGTTTCCTTCCCCCCCAACAAGCAAAGCCCATGGAGCCCCGCCGGTACTGGTGGGAGTGGGGCGCCCTGCCGGGTCTGCTCAGAGCCCGAGCGCCCGCCCTCCTCGCCCCAGCTCGGGTTCGGATTGTCTTGCACGGAAGCCACCAGAACCTGATGCCAACGCGACCAGTTGTAAAGGGAAACATCCGAGTAATTACTGGGTGTTCGGTCCACACAATGTGAACCGAGAGGTCGGCGTGGTTTTGTTCTTCACCTGGTCGACGGTTTCAGTTTGTTTTGTTGGACTTCTTTGGGCTGCGATGATTTGTTGACTGCTATTGTGTAAACCAAGCCAGTTCCACAATGCTCCTGTGACTGTTAGGAGAAAAATGAAGGTTGAAAGGGATAATTAGATTGCCAGCCAGGAGCCCCGGGGACTTTGTTCAGCTTTTTCTCGGCGGGTACGTGACCGTGGGCAAGTCCTTTCAGCCCCCACCCTCCCAGGTGGGAGAGGAGGGCGGCAGACTCGGCCCTGCCTGCAGCTGCCCTGGGAATGAGGCTCCCTGGGCATCTCAGCTGGGGGAGAGAAGAGTGTCAGTGTGATCCCCAGAGAGCAGTGGGGACTGTTGTTTCTGTTATTTCAGGGCCTCACTGGGCAGCCAGGTTGGCCACAGATTCATGGGGATCCTCCTGTCTCAGCCTCCCAAGTGCTGGGATTATAGGCATCTGCCACCACGCCTTTTTTTTTTTTTTAAACAGCAGTTTTGGGCAGGATTTTTTGGAGACAGGGTCTTGTTATGTAGTTCGGGCTGGACTTGAACTCACTATGTAGGCTGGGCTGACCTCCAACCCACAGTGATCCTCCCAACTGAGCCTCCTGAGTGCTGGATTTACAGGTGTGTGCCACCACAACTGGCTCAAATTTTTATCTATCTATCTATCTATCTATCTATCTATCTATCTATCTATGAGACAAGGTCTCACTAGGTAATTCAGGCTGCCCTTAAACTTGTGATCCTCTTGCCTCAGCCTCCCGAGTGCTGCACAATTACAGGTGTTCGCCACCACACCTGGCCGTATTTCCATATTTCTATATTTATAAATACTTAAGTGTAGTTAGTTCTGGTCCAACTTTTGTTTTGAAAACATGAATTTTTTCAACACAATATTATTGTGCAGCAAGTTGAGCATAATGCAAATTTTGCTTCGCTTCTGCACAATTTCATCCATGCAGAATGTTAGGTAAACTGCTTCCAACCTGAGTCTTAAAAATACACAGGGTCTAATGCACACACACACACACTCGAGCTGCCAGTCAACACCTGCTCTTCCCACTCCCTGTGCATTTTAGGGACTCCTGTCCACCTGTCCCAGCCACCTCGCACTTACAACCCTGTCCTGACAGCGCCCCCACCCCACCCCACCCCACCCCTGACTTCCCTCTCTTCCGAGCATGTGTCCTGCTCTTTTGTTTTCTGCTCTTGCTTTATTTTCTTCGGTCCGTGTTTGTGGTGCACAGTGGTTGCCTTGAACTGAATACAGCCCAGCTCTTCGACTTCCCCTGCTGCCTGTGCCCATTACTGTTTGCTGTGCTTTTCCTTCTTGGAATCTCTGGTCCCGACCCCTCACTCTTCTCCTTCGGTCTGTTGTTTTCTCCTGCCCCGCACAGGGCGATGGGGTGTGAACCCTGCAGGCAGCCTGGCAGGCAAAGCGGCCTGACAAGCAAAACACACTTTCTTTTCAAGCAAAATGCACATTTCTAAAATGCACATTTCACTCACATCAATTTGTCTTGTTGTTTTTATTAAATTCTTTTTTTTTTAATGGGGAGATGGGTTTTGAGACAGTATCTCACTATGTAACCCAGGCTGGCCTTGAATTTGAAGGAATCCTCCTGCCTCAGCCTCCCAGGTGCTGGGATTACAGGTGTGTGCCACCACGCCTGGCCTATTAAATTCTTTTCTTTTGTTCCCTTTTTTCATAAAGGTACTGTGAATTGAACTCATACATCCCCAATCCTGTATTTTTAAATTTTATTTTGAGACAGAGTCTCGCCAAATTGCCAGGGCTGGTCTTTGACTTGGGATCCTCCTGCCTCAGCTTCTTGAACAGTTGGATTTACAGCTGTGCACTGTCACACCTCGGTAAATTCTTTCTCTTAATATGTTACTTCCAAAGTTTCTGTCTGCTGTGCCCAAATCCATTTTGTAGATTTATTGTCAATTTTTGCATAGTGCAATAACTAATACTTATTCATTATATAATAGTGAGTAATGAAATAATAACTGCTTAATAAAAGGACAGTTAAAATTTAGCCTGGTGTGGTGGCACATGCCTGTGATCCCAGCACTCGGGAGACTGAGGCAGGAGGATACATACAAATCTGAGGCCAGCCTGGGCTACAAAGTGAGCTCAAGGTCAACCTGAACTGCATAATGAAATCGTGTCTCAAAAAAAAAAATAGAACCCTTTCAAAGGAATCATGTAGCTAATCATTTAGTTAGTAATAGATGGTGGCTGTTCTTGGATCTGAGCGCTTGGGCCCACATCCTGCTAGTATGCTGAGCACTGAGTGACAGAACAGGAAGTACAAGCCTTCCAGTGTGCAGCGTGAAGCAACAAGGAAAGGCCCTCCAGGAATGACTAGGATTTCCATTTCTCAGTTTACATCTATTTTCTTTTCCTTTTTTTGCTGTGTTGGGCATTGCACTAAAGACCTTGCCCATGCTAGGCAAATGCTCTACCACTGACCTGAGCTGGCCCGGTTTAAATTTCTACAGTAACATAGCTGGCCGGGCATGGTGGTGCATGCCCGTAATCCCAACACTCGGGAGGCTGAGGCAGGAGGATCACTATGAGTTCGAAGCCAGCCTGGGCTACATAGTGAGTTCAAAGCCAGCCTCAACTACATGGCGAGATCTTGTCTGATAAAAACAAAACAAAACATATTTCTAATATAACGAGCATCCACAAGCAGGACCCACATGAACAGAAGCCTTGTGATAGTTGTCAGATTGTTTAAGAGCGTCAAAGGGTCCTGAGACCTAAAGGCTTGAGGACACCTGCTCATGCAGTTTCCTGTTGTTGGAACATTGCCATTTGCATCCTTGCAGCTGCAATATAACTTTTCCTTAACAAATTCTTTGAAGTGCAACTTCTTTTTTTTTTTTTGGTGTGTGTGGTGGGGTTGAGGCAGCGTTTCACCGTGTAGCGCAGGCTGGCCTTGAACGCTCAGCTACCTTCCTGCCTCAGCCTGTCGCCAGCCGAGTGCTGGGACTACAGGCATGTGTGGCCTTGACTGACTTTATTTTCATTTCTTAAAATAAAAGAACTTCTTTTCTTCTAGTCCTAGAAAGAAGGAAGGAAGGAAGGAGGGAAGAAGGGAGGGGGAGAAGCTGGGAAGGTGGGAAGAAGTTCAGTTCGAAAGCAAGAGTGGGTACAGGTTTTGTGGGATCTCAGTATCGCCTTCTTTAAGAAAAGAGATACGGAAAGTATCTTACTTCTACAGATTGCACACTGCCCTGTGACCGCGAGCCTCCACCAGGCCCGCCCAAGATCTAGAAAGAAGCCAGAGTCCTCAGCTCTGTTGCAAGCAGCCTCTGCCTACGAACCAGCCCTCTTTGGTCCTCCGTTGTGAACACTGCTGGGAACTCCGTGCCCTGCCCCAGAGAAGGATGCCTTGCTGGGCGACCAGGTGGAAGGGCTTGCACACCCAGAGAGAGCCGATTTGGAGTATTGCGTAAATACATTATCAGGCGAGGCCCTGCGGTGCGGGTCCTTCTGGCTTCTTCCAGGACTTGCCCTTGGGCATGTTTCCTCCAGGAGCCCATGAGACAGAACAAACCCTGGGCAAGGGTCAGCAGGGCCTGGGTGCAGGTCCCACCTCGCGGCTACTGAGATCAGAGTGGAAGCAGCGCTGAGGGTTCTGCTCCACTCAGGTGTGAATGGTGAATTGGCCAAGTGCAGCTCTGCCGGCAATCCTGGGGACACCAGATGACACGGACAGTGGCTGGTCTGTGCTGCTGCCAGCTGACACTGTCCAATGCCAGCTTGTGGGGGATATCATAGGAGGGCCTCTCCACCAGGTGCAAAGTCACTGACTGCTGCTGGTCTTTCCTCCTCCTCCTCCTTCTTTTCCTCCCTCTTCTTCCTCTTCTCCTTCTTCTTCCTCTTCTCCTCCTCCTCCTCCTTCTTCGAGACAGGATTTCACTAGGTAGTCTAGGCTGCCCTCCAACTCATGGCAATTCTCCTGTCTCAGCCTACCTCAGTCATGTGAGCTACATCTCCAGCCCTTATTTTAGTTTGAGATGGGTCCTCACTGAGCCGGCAAGCCTGGATTCAACCTTGCAATCCTCCTGCTTGGATCTCTTGAGAGGCTGGGAGTACAGGTGTGCACCACATGTTCAGTTTACTGTCTCTTTAACCATGAGATTCTCTTCCTGGGAGCCATCACTGATAAAATGCAGATTCTTTTGCTTTCCTGCCTGCTTCTAGGAAGCCCTAGAAGGTGCACTGTGAGCACCTTCACCTGGCTTCTCACTGTCATAAGCCACCTCGTTTGGCCCTCCTGCTCCTCAGTTTTGCTTTTGTTCTGAGACAGGGTCTCACTGTGTAACCTAGACTGGCCTCAAAATCATGACGATCCTCCTGCCTCATCCTGCAGAGTGCTGGGATGACAGGCAGCACCACCATGCCTGGCTGGTCCCTGAGAGATGGACACAGTTCCTCCATCTGTTGAGAGGGGCAATCGTGACTCTCCCACATTTCTGGAGGTAGTTGGCGATGAGATCTCGATTACAACTCAACTTATCTGAGTCAAAGTCTGATATTCCTTTCCACACCTCAGAGCTGCCTTTAGGACAAGTTCGAGGCCCAGACCAAGGCCTTTGAGACACACAGGAGGAGAAGTGGGAGAGGGGAGCTCTGCTACTAGCTGAGGGCAGGAGAAGAGCAGTGCAGAGCTGAGGCAGGGTGGAGTCCAGGGCTAAGATGAGGACTGTGTATGTGTCAGAAGCGGGGCCCTGGCTGAGGGCAGTGTGACACTGTTGCTTCTCTCATTTATCATTGTGAAGGAAAACAATGGTCATTTTCACCAGCTCCTCTTGCCTTTATATATGAGGACACTAAAGCTGGGCATGGTGACACACACCTGTAATTGCAGTGCTGGGGAGGCTGAGGCAGAAGGATCATCAAGAGTTCAAGGCTGGAAGACTTCCAGGAAGATGACAGAATGGTAAGCAGTGGAGAAACAGTCTCTTAGAGATTTGGTGTCCAAATGCTGGAGTGTTGCGACATGAGGAAGAGAAAAAGGAAGGAAGTGGTGCCCAGGACCCAGCAGGGACATGGAGCAAGAGCTGAAGCCCGTGGGGAGACCAAAGAGGGACGTTAACCCAGAAGAAGGAGGTGGCAAGTGGCGTTTTCTCCCTGAGACCTCAGTTGCTTTGAGGGAGTGGCAGCTTGAACACATGACTATTGGTGAACCAGAGGCTCCATGGAGAAAAGCCCCCGTGGAACAGAGCAATGGACACAGCAGACTAGAGTGACTGTTGAGTTGTTCGGGGTCAGACATCCAGCAGAAGAGGGCCACTGGCCAGTAGTTGGACAGAGGCCAGCTGAGCTCGGAATTCAGAATCTAGCAGCTCCCAGGAGAAACCAAGTTAAACTTGGCAGGGGATCGAGGAGCCTAGGTCAAGCTGGCAGGAGACACGTGGAGCGTTGCAGGCTTAACAAATTAGGTTCCAGCATCACAGCTGGAAACCAGCCTGAACTTCAGTGAAACTAACACAGATCTGGGCTGCGTCTGCCCACTCTGTCTAGGAGGAACAGCAGAGACTCATTCTGAGGTGGACATTTTTTAAATTTCTTCTTCTTTTTAAAATTCTTTTGTTTTTGTTTTCTTTTTTCTTGATTGTTCTTGTTTTTAGATGAACATGAACACTTTTTCTAGTTTTTCTGTTGTTGTTTTGTTCTGTTCTTATTTCCCCCTCCTCTCTTTCCATCCTGTCTTGTTTACTAGTTTCCCAAAGTTCTCATACTCTTCCTCTTACCTCCAGCCTTGTTTCTAATCTTTTTCTCTTCTGTTTCTCTATTTTTTCCCCAATTCCTTTTAAATTTTTTCTTCTGAGGGTAAAATCACCATATTTACTGTATACTGCATACAATACATATTTACTGCATATAATTTTCTGGTTTGTTTTAGATTTTGTTATATAACCACATATACAGTTCATAGGGTTAAAGTGGTAAATTAATTTTTACCACAGTTTGTCATTTTCTAGGCTATGTTTGATGCTATTCTTATTGCTGATTCTACTACTTTAGCCAAGGTGTCATAATTGTTCTAGTCAGTTCTTCTTCCTGGTATATCAAGATTGAGATTGCCTAAGGGTCATAATTAATATCATAGGCCAGCACCAAAGAACCAGGTACTAGGCCAAATAGGCAGCTACTTCTTATCCCTAATAAACTGAAGAGGCAGGATCTTGCAACAGACTCAAAACCCAAAAGTCAGTTATGCCTGGAAGACATTTCTGAGAAGTAGTCATCTCCTAAGGGTTCTAAATACCAGAAATAAAATTACCTGCTATAAGCAATTTACAAGCATCAACCCAGGAATTAAACTAAAAAAATACAGAAAAGAGAAGACATTTAAGCAAAATGCAACCCCAGACTTCTGCCTCACCAAAGGCAAAGCCAGGAGGCTATGAGGTGGAACAACTTGAAAATCACCCACCTGAACTCTCTAAAGTGGTAATAGCAGAAGTAATAAAGCAGATGAATGAGGCTCTAGAAAAAAATCAAATCAGAAATAATTTCTCAGTAACTACAGAGATGGTGACCATAATGAAAGACATAGTTAGTGACTCTAGAGTAGATATAGGTTTAAAAAATATAGAAGAGCCTAGGAAAACAAAGAAACCATGAACAGTAAACATAAAAAAGAAATAGAATCCATGGTACAGGTGCAAATAGATATTCAGGAGATTAAAAATTCCATTGAAAGTATACACAGCAGAATGAGCCAATATGAGGACAGAATATCAGATATACAAGACAGGAATTTGGTTAGTGATCATGCAAAAGAAAGATTTCTTAAAAATGGCAAGGGACCACAAGCAGTCAACACAGTAGCTGCTAAATGATGCAAAGAAGAACAACATAAGATGGGTTGGAATCACTGAAAAGGCAGAAGACGATGCAAATGAGATAAAACACCTGTTCATTCAAGTAATGGCAGAAAAACTTCCCAAGCAGGGAAAAAGAATTTAACATACAGATAAATGAGGCATGTAGCCAGTTAGCCATGATTTTAAAAAAAGCTTGTACCAAGGCATATGATAGTTAAGATTCCAAAAATTCAACACAAGAACAGACTATTAAAAGCTGTTAGAGAAAAGAGATAAATCACCTATAAAGAAAAGCTCATCAGAATCACAGCAGACTTTTCAACACAAATCCTCAAGTGAAGGAGAGGTTGGAGTGGAGTATTTCAAGCCTAAAAGAACACAACCTCCAACCCAGATTGATGTACCCTGAAAAACTATCTTTCAAAATTGATGGAGAAATAAGATACTTCTGTGACAAAGAATACCTGAAAAAGTTCATGACCACCAAACCAGTACTCCAAAATGTTCTGAAAGACATTCTATCAAGAGATAATGAAGATTACAACTCCATGAACATCAATAGAATAAATTCAACAGACAAGGCAAGTAATTAAACGAAGTGGGGTAAAAAGGGAACTAACAACAGGAAAGTAACATGACAAGGGTAAGTCAATAAATATCAGTTATAACTAGCAATGTAGATGGTTTCAATTCAGTCAAACAGACTGGCAGAATGGTCAATAAGCAAGATCACATTTAATTAAAAATAAAACAATTCATGGACTGAAAGTCAGTGGATGGGAAGCAATTCTCCGTGTGATAGGAACCCAGAAAAAAGCAGTGGTACCTATTATATTTACAGACAAAGTGGATTTCAAGCCAAGACTGATTAAGAGAGACAAAAAAGGTCATTGCATCCTTGCAAAGACAACAGTCCAAGATGAAAAGATAACAGCCGTAAATATGTATACACCAAATAGCAGTGTACCCAACTATATAAAACAAATATTAACGGACATGAAAAATCAGATAAGCACTAATATAATTGTAATGGGGCCCTCAATACCCCACTATCACAAACAGATCAACTGGACAAAAAAAAAATCAACAAAGAGGTTACAAAATTGAGCCAAATGTTTGAATGAATGAATTTAGTAGATGTTTACAGATGCTGCACATCAGAACACATCATTACAACATCAGAATACACATTTTTCTCCACCAAACGTGGGATATTCTCCAAAATAGACAACACACTAGCTCATCGAACATGTTTAAATAAATGCAAAGGAACTGAAATTTTCCCATATTTGTTATTAGGCCATACTGCAATGAAATTGGAAATCAATGACAAAAGAAACCACAAAGACATAAACCATGGAAATTAAATAATACTATCCTGAACAACCAATGGGCCACAGATGAAGTTAAAGAAATTAGACAGTTTCTACAATTGAGTCATAGCAATACAAATGCCAGAACTTATGGAACACAATGAAGACAGTCTTATGAGGCAAATTTATATCATTAAATTCTTAGATCAGAAAAACAGAGCAAGCTTGAACAAACAATGTAATGTTGAACCTCAAGCTTCTAGAAAAAGAAGAGCAAGTCAAGCCCAGAGCTCATATGAGAGAAGGAAGCGATAAAGATCAGAGCAGAAATTAATGCAATGGAAACTAAGAAAACAATACAGAGAATCAGTGAATTGAAGAGTTGGTTCCTTGAAGGATTAAAAAAGATTGACAAACCCTTAGACAACCTTATTTTAAAAAGAGAAGACTCAATTCCATGCAATTAGGAATGAAAACTGTGAAATCACAATGGATCCTGCAAAAATCCAGATCATGTATAACTATTTTGAGAACTTGAATTCTAAAGAGATGGAAAATGCAGAAGAAATGGACAGATTCTTAGATGCATAAGAATTACCAAGGCTGAATCAAGAATATATAAAAATCCTAAGCAAATCAATGTCAATTAAATTGAAGGCATAATTAAAATCCTACCAACAAAGAAAACTCAGGCCCTGATGAATTCACTGTGGAATTCTACAAGAAATAGAGAAGACATAATACCACTCCTCCTGAAACTATCTTTTTTTCTCCTCAAACTTTTTAATTAAATTGAAAGGGAAGCAGTACTCCCAAATTCATTCCTGGAAGCAAGCATTTCGCTGATACCAAATCCATGGAGGGAGCCAACAAAAAAGAGAACATGGATGTAAAAATCTTCATTAAGATACTAGCAAACAGAATGCAGCAAATCATCAAGAATATTATATACCATGACCAAGTAGGATTCATCCCAGGGATGCAGGAATGGTTCAAAATAAATAAATAAATAAATAAATCATATTACAGAACCACAAATGAGAGCCATATGACCATCTCAATAGAGATAAAAAAGTTTTTGATAAAGTCCAATACCCATTCATGATAAAAACCCTACAGAAAATTGGAAAAGATGGTCTTTATCTCAATATGATACAGGCCATCTATGATAAACCAACAGCCAACATCATACTAAATGGAAAAAAGCTGAAACTTTTCATTCTAAAATCAAGAACAAGACAAGGATGTTTACTGTTTCCATTCTTATTTAACATAGTCTTGGAAACTTTAGCTGGAGTAATTAGACAAGAGAAATAAAAGGAATAAAGATAGGAAAGGAAGAACTTAAACTATCATTATTTGCAGATGCCATGACATTCTACTTAGAAGACCTCAAAAACTCCACCCAAAGACTTCTAGATTTAATAACCAAATTCAGTAGTATAGCTGGATATAAAGTCAATACTCAAAAATCAATTGCCTTTCTGTACATGAATAACAAACTCACTGAGAGAGAAATTAAGGAAACAACACCTTTCACAATAACATCCAAAAAATGTGAAATACTTAGTAATCAATCTAATGAAGGAAGTAAAATATCTTTTCAATGAAAACTACAGTGGTCTGGAAAGGTAGATCAAGGAAGATATCAGAAAACGGGAACATATCCTTATTGTTGGGTGGGATGAACCAATATAGTGAAAATGACATACTTTCCAGATAGTTATACAGATTTAATGAATCCCAATGAAATACCAATAGCATCTCTCACAGAATTAGAGAAAGAAATCCTAAAATTCAATTGGAACCAGAAGAGACCTAGATAGCAAAGGCAATCCTGGGCAACAAAGACAAGACAGGGGGCATCACAATGCCTGACTTAAAATTTTACTACAAAGCTACCATGATAAAAACAGTGTGGTACTGGCAAAAACAAAACAAACAAACAAACAAAACAAAAACAAACAAACAAAAAAAAACAGACCCAAAGATAAATGGAATAGGTTAGAAGATGCAGAAACAACTGAAAACACACTAAGCCACCTTATGTTTGACAAAGATGCCAAACACCTTCACTGAAAGAAAGATAGCCTCTTTAATAAATGGTGCTGAGAAAACTGGCTATACACAGGCTGAAGATTAAAACTGTACCCATATCTTTCACCATGTACTAAGCTAAAATCAGAATGAATCAAAGATCTAAATATTAAAACAGAAATATTAAATCTGCTGAAGATAGAATAGGTAGAATTCTTGAAGACAATGGTGTAGGCAAAGACTTTAAGAGCAAAATCCCAATTGCACAGGAAATATCACAAAGAATCAACAACAGGGTTCTTATTAAAAAGTTTCTGAACTGCAAAAGAAACCATGAATAGGACCAGGGATATAGCTTGGTGGCACAGTACCTGCCTGGTAAACACAAGATCCTGTTCAATTCCCAGTACCAAAAAGAAAAAAAAGGGAGAGAAAGAGAGAGAGAGAGAGAGAGAGAGAGAGAGAGAGAGAGAGAGAGAGAGAGAGAGAGAGAGAGCATGAACAGACTGAAAAGACAAGCCACAGTATGGGAAAAATTTTTAGCCAGCTGTTCCTCAGACAAAGTACTAGTATCCAGAATATACAAAGAACTCACATAAAGTCAAGACTGCCCCAAATTTAAAGACTAAAAATTGACATCTGTAATGAATAGAAACTTCTCAGATGAAGAAGTACAAACAGCAAATAAATATATAAAAAATATATTCAATTTCACTGGTCATGCTGGGTGTGGTGGCGCAGGTCTGTAATCCCAGCACTCAGGTGGCTGAGGCAGGAGGACTGCCATAGTTCAAGGCCAGCCTGGGCTCCGCATGGTGGATTCAGCCAGCCTGAAGTGCATAGCTTGAGACTCTGTCTCTAAGTAAGTAAATAAATAAATATCTCTGATCATTCGAGAGATGCAAATTAAAACAATGCTGAGATTCCTTCTCACTCCAGAAAGAATGTCTATCATCAAGAAATCAACCAATAGCAAATGCTGGAGGGGCTGTGGGGAAAAAGGAATCCTTCTCCACTGTTGGTGGGAGTGTAGACTGGTGCAGCCACTGTGGAAATCAGTGTGGAGATTCCTCAAAAAAACTAAGGTTCCATTCACCCCAGCTACTTCCCTTCTAGGTATCTTCCCAAAAGAATGAAAATCATCATACTACAGCAATATATGTACCACCATGTTTACAGCAGTAGTCTATAATAGCCAAATCTTGGAAACAGCCCAGATGCCCATCAGTGAGTGAATGGATAAAGATATATATATATATAATGGGGTACTACTGTACCATAAAGAAGGATAGCTAAATAAATGCACCTTGAGAACACACTCTTAAATGAAATAAAGTGGTCACACATGTTTAAGTACTGCATTGTTTCTCTAGTGTGAGAAACCAGAAATGTGAATAAGGACCGAAGTGTGTAATAGATATTAGAAAATGTTCAAATGAGATAGGAAACAAAGGAAAGGGGATGGGGAAAGGAAGGAAGGGACCAGAAAAAAAAAGTGAATAGAATAAAAAAATGAAGGGGAGAGGAGAATAAAAAGCCAACAAGAAGCCAAGCCCTCCCTGTGAGTTGGTGCCATGAGTGGGCCGCTGTGGGGAGAACCAGATGCCAGCCCCTTCCGGTGCACAGGCTGGGAGACAAAAAGAGCCCACATTCGCACCCCCCCCACACAAGCGACCAGCTGATGTGGAGATACACAGGCTGCGATGATGGCTATTGAGATAGAATACAACTTAATGCTTGTAGTGTTTGGTGTTTCATTGACTTTGCAGGCCTAAAGCGAGTGGTCTGATCATCTGTTCAGAGGATAACGATGTGCAATGCAGCATCTATGGGGATCTCCTTCTGAGGGTGGTGACTACTGGTAATTCCCTATTATCTTGTTTTGAAGTCCTGTATCATTTTCATTGTTTTCCTGGGTTGGGTTTATTCTGTTTTATTTTGTTTAATTTTATTGCATCCAATGGCATGGGCAGCTATTTCAAAGATAACAAGATACATTATGGGAACCATTTTGGATTTACTATTATCTTGTTTTGAAGTCCTTTATTGCATTCATTGTTTTTGTTGTTGTTGTTGTTTTGTCTTTTTGAGACAGGGTCTCACTATGCTGTAGTTCAGGCTGGCCTTGAGCTCACTTTGTAGCCTAAGCTGGTCTCAAACTTGAGTGAATCCTCCTGCCTCAGTCTCCTGAGTGCTGGGATTACAGGTGTGCACCACCACACCCAGCTCATTGTTTTGTTTTTATTAGTTCTATTCTGTTCTGTTTTGTTTGATTTTTACTATGTCTGAAGGTATCTACATTTCGAAGACAAGAGGCATTATGGTAACCATTGTCGATTTCCTATTATCTTGTTTTGAAATCCTGTATCACTTACACTGTTTTGTGTTGATTGGTTTTATTCTCTTTAAAATAAACATTACAAAAAAATAGAAACAAAGCTTTTGTATATAAGGAGAGGAGCAGGGGTTGCAGGGTGAGGAATGGGAGAAAAAAACGAGTTCAAAACCAGTTTCAGCTACATAGCAAGTCCCTATCTCAGAAAAAAAAAAAAAGAAAATACCTTTCTGTACTGGTATGTTTACATTTGTGAGTTGTCTTCTAAAATGTGTGCCCTAGGAATTGTTGTACCTGTGCATCTTTAAATGTCAAATCATACCATTTAGCAACTGGTCCTGGGTGCACTGTTAAGAGCGCTGTTGAACCATGATACTGGCAAAGAAACAGACCTGAAGATCAGTGGAACAGATTAGAAGATGCAGAAACAACTCCAGACATACTAAGCCACTTTATCTTTGACAAAGGTGCCAAACACATTCACTGGAAGAGAGATAGCCTCTTTAATAAATGGTGCTGAAAAAAACTGGCTCTGTACATCCCAAAGATTAAAGTTGGACCCAAATCTTTCACCATGCACTAAACTAAATTCTAAATGGATCAAAGACCTGAATATTAAAACAGAAACATTAAATCTGCTGGAAGATAGAGTAGGTAAAACTCTTGAAGACATTGGTGTAGGCAAACACTTTATGAACAAAAC
>RJWT010008324.1:0-26546 GCA_004365215.1 Cuniculus paca | reverse complement strand
TCTCAAGTTGCCTCTATCCACCTACAGGAGCCTTGAGATTATCTTCCTTTATAGCTGAGTAGGTTTCCACCACATAAAATACCATGTCTTTCTTATCCATTCTGCAATTAATGGGCAGGCTACCCCTACTTTTTTTCTGGCTGCCTGTCACATAGGGCATTGTTCTCTCTCCTTTGACTTTCAGTCTATGAATTTTCTTTCTAGTTAAATGTGTTTCTTGTATAGAGCATATTGATGGATCCTGTCTCCTGATCCACTCTGCCTGTGTTTCTTTCTATTGGTGCCTTGAGGCTCTCTTGCCCTGCATTGTCTCTGCCATTGTTTCCTACCATTGGCTCCCTATTTTTCCTCTCCATTCAATCGACTGGCCCCACTTGATGGTCTCCCTGTGCTGTTGTTCCTGAGACCATGGTCCTTTTTATCTCTCTCTAGAATGTCCTTTAGTATTCTTTGTAGGGTTGGTTTGGTGGTCATGAATTCCTTGAGTTGTTCTTTGTCATGGAAGTATCTTGTTTCTCCACTAATTTTGAAAGAAAGTTCTGTAGGATACATCAGTCTGGGTTGGAGGTTGTTTTCTTTCAGGACTTGCAATACTTCTTTTCAGCCTCTTCTTGACTTGATGGTTTGTGTTGAGAAGTCTGCTGTGATTTTGATGGGTTTTCCTTTATAGGTGATCTGTTTCTTTTCTCTAACAGCTTTTAATATTCTGTTCTTGAGTTGAATTTCTGGGATCTTGATTATTATATGTCTGGGTGTAGATTTGTTTTGGTTATGGCTAGCTGGAGTTCTAAATGCCTCACTTATTTGGATGTTACTTTCTTTTTCCATGCTTGGGAAGTTCTCAGAAATTATTTCTGTAAATAGGATCCTGATGTCATTTGTCTTGACCCCTACTTTTTTCACTCACATCTTTAATTCTTAAGTTATGTTTCTTTGAGTTGTCCACCAGCTGTTGAATTGTTACTTCTAGAGTCCTTATTATTTTTAAGAGATATTTCCTTTCATGATCACAAGCTGCAAACCTGTCTTCAAGGTTTGAAAGTCTGTCTTCAGTTTCTTTCAAGTGATTTTGCCAGCTTTCAATGGAGTTTTTAATTTCCTGGATATCTCTTTGAATCTGTTTCATGCATTCTAAATCTTTCTTACATTGTTCATTCATGGTTTCCCTCATTTTCCTATGTTCCTCTATTTTCTTATCTGTGTCTTCTTCAGAGATGCTTAGTAATCCTTTTATTATGGTTTTCATTTCTTCTTTTACCTGCGATAGAATTTCTGTTCTAATTTCTCTTATAGCTTCATGAAATTGGTTTTTTACTTCAGTTGACATCACTTCAGACATTTTATGTATGTGATTCTTGATCTCCTCTGTGTTTGCTTCTCCTGGACTTGTGCTGCTTGGGTGGATGCAAGTGATTGCCCTCTCCCTCTTCATCTTGGCATTTTCCTGATTTCTTCCACACACCTGGGTAGTGTGGTTCCACGTACCCCGGCACTGGCCACAACTTCTCCAAAGTGAGACTGTTCGGCTTTTCTGGCCAGTTCTGGCTACAGGCATCTGATAGTGGGCACCTGTGCCTCTGCACTGAGCTGGGTACCACTCCACAAGGGCCCCCAGAGTTTGCACAGGAGCAGTGCTGGCCAGGGCCTGTGGATCTAAGCTGGTTAGAAACCTAAGCATCGTTGTCTGGAATGCACATGGAAGCGGAACTCGGTCCAAGCAACTTCTGTGGGTCCACCCACAACCTGGAGCTCCCAGAAGATGCTGGCAGCAGTCCTGGCCCCTGGCTTATCCTGCAGGACTCCAAAATGGTTCCCAGCAAATTGCTATGGCAGGACTTTAAAACTTATCACTTACAATCTACTAATTAGATATGAATTTAATTCGACATACTTAAATTTATTTTTTACTTACCAAGTTACCTGGATGCTTTCTTATAGCTCTTCCAGATTAAAAATTTTAGCCTTTTGAGAAAGAAGTGATAATTTAAGAATTGGATTAAAAATTGAATTATATGCTAATCAATATATATCATTTCAGTTGTCCATAATGAATAAATTTCTTTTCTTTTATAATGGTTCATTAACATTAAGAGTAGTCACCCAACCTTGATGCTTTTTATTTTATAGCATTTTCTGAAGTGAGTTTCAGTAGAGAAAGAATCTATGCATTAAAAAAAGAAACGTTTAATCTATTGGATAATAAAACAGATAAAACGCTTTAAAACATGGTGTAGAAAAATATTTTCTAAACAGATCCTCAACTGCACAAGAAATAACAGCAACAATCAACAATGGGATTATATCAGACTAAAATTTTTTGCACAGCAAAAAAATAAATCAATTAGTGGAGTGAAAAGACAGCCTACAGAACTGGAAAAAAATTTTGCCAGCTACTCTTCAGACAGACTAACATCTAGAATGTGTAAAGACTCAAAAAAATTAAACTCCCTAAAATCAAAGATGCACTCAAGAAATGGGCATGAGAAATGAACAGACTCTTCCCAGAGGGCTCACGTGAGGTACATGAGTTGAGTCTGAGACACCACACCTTTCTTCTTCTGGGAAAGGGACCTCCTAAATACAGAGAAGCCAATACACAAGTTTATACTAAAACAAAATGAATTTTCTGTTAAAAAAATAAAACACATGCAATCATCTCTAACTTATTAGAAAGTACTAGTCACCAAACCTGATGCATGCCCTTTACTCTGCATCTCTGTCACATTTAGGAAAATCCTGAGTTGTATAATTTCTATTCTTCACATTCTCTTTCAGAGATTGAAGAGGTAACTTTAATGTGAGGGAATAAGTCTCAGGGAGCCTTAAAACTGCCTATGTCAGTGGAAATTTGTCCAGAAGATCAAATATTTCAAACCCTAGGTAGTGTACTCTGTTGACTTTAAGTGATGCTTGTAAATATGTGGCTTGAATTCATACAGGATTCTACATAACTCTCCATATCTACCACCTGAGTTTTTGAATACAAATAGATGGCAGTAATGATGATTTTAATGGAGTTCATGGATATAGTTTTTAGTAGCAAAGCTCCCTTAGTTTCTAGGTTGTCAGAGTACCTGTCCTAAAACAGTGCCCATAGCCCATTTCTCATTTTAATTTTTAAGAAAACTTTAAACTTAGAGATTTGTGCTTTGATTTATGCATACTATGCATTATAAAATAATCATGCTTTTACTTATTTTGCTTTTGATATCATAATGATACCCAAACCATACATATGAAACAAATTTTAATTTTCAAAAAGGTACTCATATATAGCACTAGATAAAGAAATATCTAATACAAAATTTATTCTTGTCAGCATTGAAAATTCTCTCAATTCGCATGTTTAATTTGTCCCTAGGTAATTGTTTATAACTATAATTATTATTTTTTCTCCTAGTTAGAAGTATTCTTGTGATTAATATTTATCAAATGCAGTGTAAATGAAAATGCAATAAAGTAGAAGGATCCTACAAATATTAACCTAACTGTTGATTTTTCCCAGGGTAGCATATCCCTGTCTTTATTTTTCAAATTCAGTTCATAGAAACATCTCATTATAATGAGTCAAAGGCCTATCGATCATTAATGAGGTCATTTTTACACTTCCAAATAACAGTTTATAGCACAGCACCTTTGTAACAGGAGTTTGAAATGCAAATTAACATATTTCTGCTTAAATAATTAGAATTAAAATATGGACATAATCAACTCACGCTCCATATATGCAACTAATTCCAATTTGTCCCTAGAAGAAAGATTTGATTTCAGAGGTCTCATTCAGAAAGTGAGTTAATAAGTTACATCTTTATTTTCACTTTTAAGTGCTTCCTTTTTAACTGTAGTTGGACACAACTTCAGTGTGTGTAAATGGAAACATTCAAGGTTACATGATTAATGTTTAAATTAAAAAATATACTACAAAATGACACATTGCAATTAATCCCATTCAAGGACCCCTCCACACACACATGCATACTTCAAATGAACTTAGTCCATCATTTTTGCCATTTTTTGAAGCAGTACTGTAAGTCTTCTTTCTTGAGTCTCTTTACGAAGTGAGATAAAAAATAAAGTACATGCTGCTGAGTGCCACCCAGTGGAAAGGCAGGCTCATAAAAGTGATATGGTATGTCCTCATCCACTTATTCACCAAATGTGGCGCTGTGTTATTTCTGATTCTTTCCTGACTCCAAAGTGACCCTGAAAATTAATGTTCTGAATCAGTTCAGGGTGTCTATGCATGTACCACGGTGAAACAAAAGACACAGAATAAGACTTCTAGAACTGCTTCAGAAAGTGGCAAGAACTGTGGGGTAAGTGTGTCCAAAGTGAGAGTGTTTTAGGAATGGCTAGGTCTCCTTTGCTGCAATAAATTTGGAAAATTTAAATACTTGCAATATTTTTCAATCACACCACATATATCATACCAAAAAACAGTTCCTCAAAGAGACCATTTTACCTTCATTCATATTCAAAATAATTATGCATTTATAGTAAGGACAGAAATTCACCAACATTGGAGCTCCAGTGATGCAATTGGTTAGCATGCAATAGTTACACAGAAATTCACAAGCATTGTTAAACTAGGCAAACTTCCTTCGCTGATATCTCTACATTACACCTCCCTAACATATAGCTAGTTTTCAGGTATTTACAAAGGAATATGTATTACAATTATTAATGCAAAACATAGCATATCTATACAATTTAAACTATAGTTTAGTTTGAAAGTAATCTGCTGAATTTATTATCAAAGCAATTTTATTTGTTCCCAGATTTACCATAGAAGAAATGAAACACTCTTCTGAAAAGTTTCCAGAATTAAGTCCATTTAAGGTCTATTTTACATGGCCTTAAGTTCTTCAAATGTCATTTCCAGGACAAAAGAACACCTTATAAGAAAACCATTCTTCTCTCATGTTCTTCCCATCCCCATGTGTGAACAGAACACTGTCTCCATCCCTGTTGGAACATCATCTCCCTGACCCTTAGAGACTATGTAAGTGTGGAGAGAAACATTTATTAATTTTACTTTCTACAATGTAGAATCTCTATAATCAAAGATTAGTCAACAAATATATCACTTATCTTTATGCCAGTGTCTTTAAATTGCCAACTTGTGTCTATTTAGATTTTTTATTATAAAAAGAAAGCTAACATTTGTTATAACTGACCATATGCCAAAGCTTATGATAGGTTTTGGTCTTTTATTTATTGCTTTCATTCTTCCAATTAATGTCCTTGTTTATTTTTTAACTGTGGGACAAGAGAACTTTTTACACTCAATAGATTGCAGTGGATTTCATGGGGTGCAAAAGAAAGAAATCACAGGGGAACTCATATTTGATGTTTCCAAACTCATGCACCATTGTATCTCCATGCTGAATAGAAAAGAAGGAGACTAAATGCTACAGAAACCAAGGGAACACAATTTTCTGACAGAAAAAATAAATTACCTTAAACTTTGAAGATTAAATGTGTAGCAAACATTCTCTGAAGATTAGAATTATGAGTAGTGCCATGAGTATCAAGGTTGTAATGTCTAGTGACACAGTAACATAGAGTTGCTATAAATATCTAACCAAAAACCGCCCTTACAATTTTCAAATCAGAAACAACTGCATTTGATGAGAGGGCCATGAATCATTAATATTGGACTCTGAAGCCAGAATATCAAAGAAATGTTAATATTTTCAGCCATGAATATCTGGTCTAAATATTAAGAAAACTGTACTAAACAGAGGACATATTTCTCCAGACAGTCAGGTTAACAGTTCAGCTTGTACAATATTGTAAAATATGACAACTACAATTTGAAAGTTATTTTAACTTTATGCTTACTGTTGTTGGCCATTCTTTTTCATGGTAATAAAAACAGAAGATAGTCTTCCATCAAAGCAGTTTGCTATTATTTTCCAATTTCCATTTCTAGAGCAATATAGCGACATCTCAAGTAAAATAGTAATTTTTCAATTTAAAAGTTAAATAAAAATGGAGATACTAAAATTTTTAAAGATTTTTTTAATAAACAAAGCCTTTATGGAACTTTAATAAATCAACTGGTTGGCAGGTTTTTAACCCTGACTCAATATAACTCTCTTCGCCATCGTTGTTTTAATTCTAGTTGATGTCAATACTTCATATTTATAGATGACTTCTGGTCATTTTGATCTCCATTTCTTGAACTCTTCTGCTTCAAAAACAGTAATTTTTTTTTACCTGAACTCTTCCTACTCACAATACATCTGACATCAAATGTAAATAAGAACTCTTCACAATTTTCTCACACAAAGTAATCTTCTAATTCTTCATGTACAAGTTGGAATCCTACAGTTTAGGTTAATCTCACACTTAAGAGATTAACTTAATTTCCTTCACAAGACTACTTCCTTCACAGCTTCCAATGCCAATCCCATGCCTCCTATTCTTCTAGCCCATTGATTATAAATCAGGAATTACCATGGCCCCTTCCTCAGGTTCTATAACTTGTCAAATGACTAACAGAATTCAAGAACTTACTGGTTTATCACAAAGGATATAGCTCAAGAACAGCCTAATGAAAATGATGCAAAAGGCAAGGTATTGTGGGGAGAAGCCCAGAGCTTCCATGTCCTCTCCAAGCAGACAATCTCCCAGTACTTCACTGTGCCCACCAATCTAGATGCTGTCCAAGCCTCATCATTTAAAGGCTTCAGTGCAAACTTTATTAGTGTGTACGATTAGCTACTGGTGACTAACTCAAACTACAACCTATCTTCCCTCCTCTGAGGTTCCACTAGTCAAATGGAGAAGGGAAGTTCCATGTTTCTAATCATTCCCTTGTCTTTGTAGTGACTAGTATTCACCTTGACACTATATATGAGGCCTCAGTCATGTCAATAGTATAAACTCAGAACTGGTTGAAAAGTTCTTAGTTTAAGTACCAGAAGGTGTTTCACTTTTTCCTACATCCTACCTTGGTCAGTTATACCTATAGAACATACTTATATAGGACCAGCAATTCTAACAACTATGTGCATCAAAATTGTCTGAAATTCTATTACAATAAGAGGTTGCTTGGTCCCGCTCTTGTATTTTGTGATTTGGTAGATATAGGGTGGAATCTGAAAACAGACAATTCTAACAACTTCACAAGTGAGTCTAATGAAGTATATCTTCATATTATCTAAACATGACATGATAATGACACATAACAACAACTTTTTTGTACATACAATGTCTTCTGTCCCATTTTCTGAGCGACCCTCTTACTTTAGCTATTTCCTTAAAATCATGGACTGTCTGTCGATCCTTCTGGATCCTGCAAACTATTATTGCGCTTAAATTTCCCCTACCCGATTGACGTACTTTTTTGCCTATTTGCCAGGCTGAATTACATGAGGAATTATTCCATGGGGACTCAACTCTTCTATTTTCTGTTATTTTGTTGAATCACTTTTTAAAATAATCAACCCTGGCTAGATCCAAACTCTCTCCTTATATTCATCTATTCTTGAGAAAGCTGTTTTATCTCACTTTGAATTTATCACTAAAAATCTCAGTGCCATTCACCAATCAATCATACTACGTATGTCCCAATCTATTTACTATGGAATGTACCTACATAGCAGTTTTGCATTGTCTCCTATTTCTTACACCTACCAAACCTCCTCAGAAATCTTCACTTTCCTCTACATTCTTGATTTTTCAAAAACATTGAATCAACCAGAAGGAAAGTTTCATGATACACAAAGCTATTTTTACTCATTTTGCCATATGTATATGCATATTTTCTGGCTACTCACCTATTATTCACCTATGCACCACCTACTCTCTATTTGCACATTCTCTGATGTATCTTATTCTAAAGATGAAGAAAAATTAGAATGTGAATTAAGTTACATTCCTACTGTAATATAGATAGATTAGAATCAAGCCCATGAAGTCTATTTAGAATTCATATTTAAAAGTAGTATATCTGGAAATGAAGATCCTAGTAAAACAGGCCTGGAAAAATCATAGATGAATCTGCTGATTGAAGAAATCAATACTTTTTTTTAAATCTAAGTAAAAGCCAAATGACTCTGAAACTAATAAATTGTACAAGTATATATGTTCCACAACCACAGTGCCAGTTGCTATGTTGTTTTAATTTCATTTTATAATGACAAATCTGTTTAAGACTAAGGATTAGACTGAGTCTCAGAGTATCTCAAAGAGATTATCACATATATAATCCAATTTTAAAAGTCTTCCACAGTTACTTCTTAACTATCACACACTGGCTCAGACTTATTATACCCTGAAAAATAACTTAATTTATGTGTAGCTGTTGCAAAATGAAATAGTGTCTTTTCTGCTCTAAGAGCTCTACATTTTAATTGCTACAAACTATTTAATAGAAATACCTTGGTTAACAAATGGAAACTTTAAACTTTATGCAGTAGATAATACCTTTTATTATCAAATTTTGAAAACTAAGCGTATATAATAGAAGTTATGTTCATTTTACTACATCGTATCATTTTTCAGGGATTTTAAAGTTTTACTGGAGACTTCCCCCATCATTTTAATTTTGTCAATAGCATTTAGTTGAGTGACATTGCCTAGTCACCTCCCCCAATTCTCAACTCCATTATAATTCACTAACAGCTGCTTTACCAGAGTTCTGCCTTGTTACCAGCTTTATTTTCCTTATAGTATTTTCTGAGTGCAGTCAAAATTGTTTTGGCTTTCTCAGGGATAGTGACTTGATTGTTTGTCTCTTCCTTTTTTTCACAGTCTTTTCATAATTTACTATAGTCATATCTGCCTAGAATTTTAGCTCCTTTACAAATTTGTTTTTAAGACTTCCAACTTCTTTGTTTTATTTTTAGCTCATGATACTTGCAAGTCTGTACCCTTTTGATTTTTACGTGGCTCATAGTCACATTCTTGTGTTTTGTTTTTATTTTAAAATACCAGAATGCATAATATCTCAGCAGCTTGGTGAGCAGAAGTTCCTTTGTAATTAAAAAAAACTTACTTTTTGTGAACTAACTGCTCATAGATGAAAATTTTATGTATAAATTTGTTAAACATCTTAAATTTCCAAGGAATTGACTATTATTCTGTGCAACTATTGATGTACATTTTTGCTGCTATAATCAGTGGGAACAATTAACAAATATTTCTTAGTACCTTTAATATTTTGTTATATTTAATTATACATTATTTAAACCAGTATTAATTTTTACCTAGACATTGGAAACATACAACAGAAAGCATAAAATTTTCTTTTATTCATATCAGACAACTTTTTATTTTATGAAAATACAGATTAACCATTGAGGTGCTGATAAACAGAGTAAGGGAGTGTGCTGGAGGGAGAAATATCATGACTTGTAGAATTTACCCTTTTCCATGGTATACATATTTCCAACAGTGTCAATTTAAAATTGCCAGAAGTTTGACAACACAGTCACAGAATTTTTCAAAATGTAATAATCAACTCTCACAAGCTAGTATAGGCTATCACAAGCTAGCACCAGCACAAAATTTACAGTGGTTACTAATCCAAACTATGTCCAGATATCTTTGAACAACTATTGAAATTTATGATCCTTAGAAAACAAATCACATTACAGATCTTGACAGAACTTTGCAGTTCTACTGACAGATTCTCTCTTCTTATGTACAATTGTAATTGAAAATGTTCAGATATTATAATTCATTGATGACAATTTGTCATTTGATTTCAATACTTTTGCTTTTATAATTTGGGATGTGGCATTAACAAATTCTCAGAGGCACTTAGGATCTATCTGGGAAATATATTTTGATCACTAAGCTCCTCTTTTTCAGAACATACATTGTAACAAACTACTTTTACTTCAAAGATTGTATGTGATTTTTAGCTTTTAAATTATTAGCTTTCTTCTTTTGGGCCTGCAGAGGAGTGAAGACTTTCCATCCACCCTCCCAGGGTTTGATAACTGAGCCAAGGGAATAAACCAGTAACAGGCAGATTGACAGGAAGAAAGATGTGCACGTGTTATGTGCACGGGGGCATCACAGAAAAGAAAGTTAATGATCAAAAACCCAATGAGATTTTGGAAGTCGTATACTCTCTTCATTGGGAAAAAAAGAGAGAGAAAGGATGAAGGCAATGTAAGGGGCAATAAATTGTCTGGGAAAGATCCATAGGTCTTTAGAATTGCAGGCAATGATTTGTGACAAAGTCAACAGTTGACTTCTAGTCCCCTCCACTATGGTACAAGTTCATCTCTGGTTGACAAAATCCTGGGCAAGGGATTGATGCCACGTAAGTGGAAGATCTGTCTTTAGGTGCATAAGGGGACTTCAGAGAATGCTTCTCTCAGGATTTGCTGCTTTTCGAACGCATACAGTTAGAAGTAATTAGTACTCCCAAATTACGTATTTTTGGAGCAGCATTTCCTGAATCTTTTGGAACTCTGATCCCCTGTCATTTCTATCAGATAATGTAAATAAAGAACAACTTTTCCTTACTGCTTGCTTGTTTATTGATGAAGAAAAATTTCTTTTGCTATTTTGCTAACTTTTCAAAGTGTATAAAAACCAAAGTTAAATTAAGAGAATATCTGAAATTTTATCTCCAAATTTTATTTTTTAAATTCTAAAGTTGTTTTTGTAAGGATGGTAGAAAGAAGAAAAGATGATTTTTTGCATGTAGTATAGTATATCTAATTCTTATGGTTAATACATTGTGTTACCTTGAGCAGTTTAGAAGTTTAACTGAGAGACTCAGCAGGGAGCCAGGATTCTTACTTTGTAAATATCCTCATCCTGTGCAAAGGAGGGCAAGGACATTTTGTGAGTGTTACACCCACCCTGAAGGGGGTGTGGGAGGGGGTGGCTGTGTACAATTTAAGGGTAGAGAAGGGCTTGCTTTCTCTCTTTTGCTCTGGCTGCTGCCTTGAAGTGTTGCCCCAGTGTCATGCCACCATGCCTTGGAGCCAACTGATTATGGACTGAAATCTCCAGAAACTGTAAGCTAAATAAACCTTTTCTTGCCTAATTTTGGATATCAGGTGTTTGTCTCAGCAACGAAGAAAAGTGCCCAAGACACTAATTAAAAGGCAAAACTTTCTGGTTCAGTTTTATATGCATCAATTGCCTGGTAGGAAAATAAATATTCTAGCTAGTGTAATCTAGTGTCAAGAAACTTATAAAAAATTACTTTAATTTCACTGCTGATAAGTTTGTGAATTTAAATCTCAGCTTACTGTGATGAATGTATTTACTTTGTGCTGTCCAAGACAGCATCTTGGAGCTCTGTTTTCAAACTCTGTTCTAAATCTGCAGAACAGCAGTCTCTACTCATTATACAATGGATGTTATGGTAGATAAATAGTATCCTCACAAAGATATATTCATTCTGGTATTGAAAAGCGCCTACTTAAAATTCTGTATGCGTATTTTTATTGAAAAAATATGTAGACAAGTCATTAATTATACACAGTGCTTGGAACAAATTCTTATAAGAAGCATAGTATGCCTTCCATTAAATGTGTACATTTTATATAAAGTTACTGCAAATCTTCCTGATGTTAAGCAATAATTCTTAGAACTTTACCTACTGTATTCTCCCAAAGGTAATTTTTTTCCTGTGTGGCATACACATAGTGCATGCACTCAAATCTTACACTATTTTAAAAGCAAGGAAGTACCTTAATACACTTTCTGTTTGTTAGCAAAAGAAGCTAGTTGCTGAGAATAAATTGCTCAATTATCTATTCAATTTTTTTATAGTTATCACTGTGTTTGGGTTCTCCTTTAGAATTTGGAAATATCCTGCATCCAAGAATGTCGAAGATATATAAATGTGTGAGGAAATATCCTGTCCTAAACAATAGTCCTGGAAAGTACTTTGTTATATATTATCACCTAGAATTGGAATGTACATGTTTGGAGAATAGAACTGACGTTGTCAGGGACATGACTATGTAGGAGGAAATGAAAGCTATAGGTCAAAGGCCAAGGGAGAAATCTTGTAAAGTTTTCATGTATGTAAGATGCTTAAGTATAGAGAACTCATACATAACACAAAGGCTATAGTTAATAATATTGTACCTAGCATTTTAAAACTATTTTTGTGGGTCTCTTGCTAAAAATTAAAAGGAATAAACATGTGAGATAGAAGATATATTAATGTGCTTGAATAAATTAACCATTTTACTATGCACACATATATCAAAACATCATGTTGTATGCCTCAAAAGAATAAAATTAATTTCTTATTGCTATAGCATTTTGGAACAATTCTTTTTATTCTGACACTAAACAATGAAAGGCATGGAAATATATTAACCACATTAAACTTGTGTTTTTGGATCTTATAAAAATGAGATCTTTTTAATCTCAAGTTGCTTAAATTGATCTTATGGGATCTGTAGTTAAATTCTCAATAATTCAGGAAATGACTTTAGCTGGTACATACAGAGTCCTCCCAAGATGTCAACAGTGCCAACACTAAAATGTTTGCCTTATTTTTTTCTTTCTTATTAATTTACAAACTGAAATTTGTGCTTTGTTTTTAAAGTAAGTATGTTAACTTCACTACCCATTATTTAAATTCTCTCCTGTCCCAAGCTTCTGTGAAACTATATTTGCCTGATTGCTAATGTCACATATTATTTTTCCTCGTAGGCATCTCTTATCTCTTCTTAAATTCTGTGCCTCTAAGGACTGCTTCTTTATCCCTTGATCTTATGCACTCTTTTCTGGTGATTTTGCTTATAATTAAGTATTCAGGTATACCTGTAATTATATGGTTCCTTGATCTGTATCTATATTTGCAATGTCTTTTTATTCAACTACAGATTAATGTGTGACTATATTTTGGGTACCTCCAAAGAAGAAGCCCTATACCACTCACAAAACCAACATGCTTTTCATAGAACTACTTATAGTCACCTTTCTCATACTCTTTCCCAAAACTTCTCTTCTTCTCCACTTTCTGTCCATTCACCTCACCCTCTTCCCCACCTGCATCTGATAACTCAACAAAGCTTCCAGACTTTACTCCTGATGTGTTTCTCCTCTGCATATCCTCATATCCCCAGTATACTTATTCGTTAGTTGCCCAGGTAATAGTTCTAGTAACAGTTCCTGTTACTTTTGTTTCTCAGAAACAGCTAGTCACTGTGATGCATAGCTAGTCACTATGATGCATATTGTAAGAATCAATCATCTTTTGACATGCCATTCTGCCTCCATACTTTCTACTTGATTATCCCATATAAACCCTAAATCACAAGAGATCAGAGCCTTATATTTTGGGAATGATCCTGATCAATGCTCATGGACATAAATAAATCTGCCTCCAAATCCTGGATATAATTTCAGTGTTTCTGGTTGTGGTAGCATCTGGTGTGTTGGCCTGGAAGACCAACTGTGCTGACCTCTTTGGTCAGTAGTTATGGCCCTTGTAGATGGAGCAAGGACCTCTCCAGGTTTTGATGGGAAGGCATGCCCTTAAGATATCTTGAGTCTCTTCAGGAGTCTGGAGAATTCCTGTCTCCCTGCTTGAGTGGCTCACATCAGACTCTAAATGGAGGAGGACATAGTCTGTCTGTCTGCCTTCCTACCTGATTCCAGTAAGACCTCTGGGGGCACCTCAGTTAGTCTTTCTGTCAGTCCTGCTCAGCTCAAGCAGAAGGGGAGTTTACTCAACTTTCTCTAGTTAGGACCACCCTTAAGGGAAGATTAGAATGTTTAACTTCCAAGTGCTGTTAAATAAATGTGTGGGTGAATGGAATGGACAGTGTAAGCACTAGACTACTTCATCTGTGCACCAAGACTGGGAAGTACTGGCCTTGGTGACTGATTGGGCCCTCACCTGTGGTTCTATGACAATAGGCGTATGACATAATGGTGACCTCGAACCCTCCTTAACTAAATTGCACCTAAGTCCCTGTGAGAGGCATGACCAGGCAGGCATCTGAATGGTCTCTCTTTCTGAAGAACACCCACCCTTTGTCTGTTGCATCATCATTCAAGGGTACATAACACACATGTTAGAAGTCAGAGATGGAAATTAGTCAAAATCTACAGTCCCTGACTGCGGGAGAAAGGGCTTTTATGAGTTAAAAATGAAACTAAACTTCTCCCTGTGTGTCACAGGAAAAAAAATAAAAATGGGGGCCATTCTTCCTGAGAATTCTACCTTGACACCCTCATCAGTCACCATGGTTGCTGCCACCACCTTCACCCCCCACTCCTGATTCATCTACTTTCAGCCAATTTTATGGGGAGTGACTGAAGCTGGAGATTGACCATGTGCAGGGCTGGAGTAAAGCCAGCCTCAAGAACACAGAGCACCTGAGGCAAGTCACATAAATAAGCTGCTCTAGTCTCAAGACCACTGGGCCCACATGGATAAACTATCAGGCAGAGAGGTTTCACATGATATTCCACCTCCCAAGTGTATAAATAAATGCACTGCAGCCATTGGATTTCTCTCTCCTCCTCCTTCTTCTTTCCTTACTTCTTGTCAGGATAAAGGAATCTATACAGCCTCAGTTTTATGTATTTTGACTTTTGTCCTTATTTCTTCATCTTCTCACTGTCCTTACCATAGGAGCATCTAGAGCTGTGTGGGAAGCAGCATTTGGTGCCCGAACAGGAACCCAAGGAACAAAGAAACACACCAGATAATGGGTAAGAGTATACCTCTAACTATGCACACACAATGAGACAAATAGGCCAGAGAAGCCAAAGAGAAAAATAGGCTTATGGGAGGCCAAAGAGAAAAAAAGTAAATAAAATAAAACAACAACAAAAATAAACTAACAAGAACAACAACTATATATATATATATATATATATATATATATATATCCTCATTCTATTGTGGATTTCCATACTTACTTTTCTTTTCTTTTGTGGGACCTGGATCATGGAGTGCCTTGATGTTTGTGTGCCTGTTGAGACAACCACAGAAAATTCCACTTGGAATACTATTTTAAAACCAAGTCTTGAGCAGAAAAGGAGTAGTAAGGTAATAGCCTGTCTGATAAGATCTTGAACCCTCTAGTTTTCTCAATCAGATAAAGAAGGAATGGGGGTCAAAAAGGTCCTTTCCCACTGGTGGAGTGTTTCACTGCAGTTTCAGCTTCACAGCTGCCCAAGGTTATACCTATAACATTGACTGCACCACAAATGGCAGCTTCCATCTCTTCAGCTCAGAGAAACTTTGTTGTATCACAGATCAAAACTTCTGCCTTCCAAAGAGTAGAATCATTCCCTCTTTCTCCTTTGCAATTGGTGTTAAAAGATGACAGATGGGCATAGGAATCTACGGAGGGATTTTAACCTATCTACCCTGTTTGAACACCAAATCACTAATAATTTGATACAACTCACACTTCTTCATGAAGCTATACATTTTATGATCCTAAAAGAATTAAAATGAGCTACCACCACCTATGGCACCACAGTCCATAGGTTTAATGAAACTTATAGGATAACAAGTTATGATCCCAAATGATTGGAAGGGGATAGCTAACGTAGGTTTAAATCTGGAGAATTATTTATTGTGGAAGAAAAATTTTTTTGAATTGTGTGTGAATCAGGCTATTTGTAATGTTGCTCACAACACAGCCATCACAAAATAAATGTTAACTGGAGAAGATGTCTTTGCTGCTACAAATAATGAACTTACTTTTGAATTGTAAATATGCAAACAAATTAAAATGAGTGCCTTAAGGGTTTGGAGGGAACTTCCTTCAAAGTGCAAGATGTCCCTTGATCTGACCTCCATTCACCAGGGTTCTGATGAGCCTTTTCAGGATTTTGTGGCATACATATGCAGGCCAGTGAGAGACTTGTCTACAATTCAGAGGCTAACAAATTAATTGTCCAACAATTGGCCTTTGACAATGCAAATAAAAGGTGCTAAGAGGCTTTATGAGCCAATAAAATATATGGTATATTGTCTGAGATGATTCAGCTTCTTACATATTAGATAATGATGATCAATTAAAAGAATTATACTATATTAAAATGGAAATTTAAGTATGTCACAAAATGTCATCACAATTGTCATGATACGATGTTTGGTTTTGATTTTAAATTTTCTGTATAATGTTACATAACTGTTGCCCATTAGCATTCTGCAGAGATTCAACTATTAGTACATCCATAATTTTTAGAAAATAATGGTTCTATTTTATGTTCAAAAGTGTTTGATATTCAGATAAAATAGTAATATTCAGACAAAACGTTGCCATTAACCTACTGTTCTGGATGTTCAACAACTGAGGTATGGTGACAAAAACTAGAAAGATAGACAGGCTAAAAGGATAGCCAATATTTTGGCCCCAGTCCTTAAAGGTCAGTGAGGACCCAGGATATGAGGGAACCTTTTCAGCAATATTCCTGCAACTCTAGTGAGTTATATGAACTCCTGATCAAGGAGATTGTAGGACCACAGAAGATAAAGATCCATGGCATATAGTATGCCTAAGGAGAGTCATTAGGAGAAAAGGTCTTCCAAGAGTCATAGAAAGCAAGTTGGTCAAGCAATGACAGTGACTTATCCAGACAACTGACACTGAATAATCAGCTAGAGATGTTATACATTGTTCCAAGGTAAGTCTTGAGGAAACTTAACTTACCTTGATAAATAACAAAAATTGATTATTACATGTGTCACCTTAATTTGGTTTTGAACATCCAGCAGAAAAGTATAACCATAAGGGATATAAAAGAATTGCCAACTACACTAGTAACTGATCACTGTTCTGGGATAATGTGCTGTATAGGATTAAATTGCTATATGCAGAGACTTAAAATCTTTGGACTGGGAGTTGTTAGCCTAAATTGACCAAGTTCATCTACAATAGAGAGGATTCGAGAAGGAAAAGGTCTTCTACAGAGTCTCCCGGACACAGCTCCTCCAACCTCAACTAACTACTCATCAATTGAAAACTAAAACAGAAAAGGGGGAAATGTGGGGAGAGGTTGAAGCTGGAAATTGATTATGTGCAGGGCCAGAGCAAGACCAGATTTAAGAACCCAGAGCATCTGAGGCAAGACACATGAATAAGTTGTCTCAAGAACACTGGGTATCTGATACAAGCTATGTGGATAAGCTATTAGGTGGAGAGGTTTCACATGATATTCAGCTTCCCAAGTGTATTAATAAATGCACTACTGCCATTGGATCTCTCTCTCCTCCTGCTCCTACTTCTTTCCTTCCCACCAGGAAGGAGGGTTCCACATGGCCTCAGTTTTCTGTATCCTGACTCTTGTCCTCATGTTTCCATTCTCTCACTGTCCTCATCCTGGGAACATTGAGAGTTGCATGGTATGCTGGACATGGCACAATTTAATTGGTTAAAGCTAGCCACTGCCTGCATGCAGCCACAGAGGCCCTCCCTCCAGAGCTTTCTGCTTTTATCCTGCTCAGATGGCATCATCTAATGCCCACCCAAGATGTCTGTCAGCAAACCCTTCTAAGTTCCACATTCTGACTGAGAAAAAAATTGGAGCATCAGTCCTGACAAATGAGTTGCCATGTCCTTCCAGAAGGTTGCCCCACCTAGAAACAACCCTGTTGAGTGCTTCTAAAAGACACCAAAAAGGAGGGGCAAAAATCCCATCAACCACTGTTACCCAAAAACCTGATAAAAGAAAAGCCTCTGATGTCCATATGAAAATTCAGTCGGATAGATGACCATATAGTCTGACTACAAGTTATAAGAACTATGGACACACACACACAAATGCCCTGTGCATCTTGAAGACACAAAGAAACCTGACCGTCCAGGCCCACCTCAACCTGAACCTCTCCTCGTGCCTTCAGGCCTGGATGGGTAAGACAGAACCAGCTCTATCAAACTGAGCCCCTGAGACCCGGAAGCCATTGCAAAAGTCGGGGGCAGACTTGTGACTTTCCTGGTAGACCCTGGAACAGAAATCTCTGCCTTCAAATGTTCCCTCTATCAAAAAGTTACCGTCACCAGGGCAACTGGGACTCTTGCCTCTCATCCTGTGTGCAGGCTCAAACCTGCAGCCTGGGAGGACATCTCACCATACACGAATTCCTGTATAAGTCAGTCCTCATATCACTTCTGGGAAGAGACTTCATCTTCAAATTAGAAGCGACCATCCGTAACTTTTAACATTGCTACGTCTCTTAATTCTTTAGAATAAAGTAGAACTCTTATTTTGAAATCTAGACTGTTTAGACTTTAACATCCAAAACACTTAGGAAACTTTCTTCAGAATATAGATTCTTAGACCATTGTATCTGAAACACTGGCTTACTTGGCTTTGCAATTTAATTGATAATTCACTTGCTTAATGGAAAACTTCTAAAATACCCAAGAAAGTTAAATGTATTTCTGACTCAACTCTTCTTTCCTTATCTCTTTTTCTCTCCTAAGAGTTTTTTGTTTGTTTGTTTTCAGTTTACTGACTCACTTACAGACCTACCTATTCCAAAGGGGCATAGGCCTTTCTGACTTTACACACTTCATTTTTAGCAGAAACACATTTTCTTTTCAATTATCCTTCCCACTTGTAACCTCCTTCCCTATAAACTTAGTTCAACTGTACCCAAAGCAGCAGAAAAATCAATGGCACCCACATGTCTTTAAATGAAATATGAGAATGGTTTCACATTTCTGTCCTTTCCAATTTCAGGGACATGCACTTTGCTGTAATTACTGCTGTAATTTTTTCTGTCTTCTCTAGTAGGCTGTGAGCTCCTTTAAGAAGGAAATAAACATTATTTTCCTCTGAATTCTTCACTCTATCTTATTGCCTAGATTAGAATAGGTATTCATTAGGAAATCTAAAAATCAACCTTGAAATGTTATTATACAGGGTAGGATTCTATATGTCACATTAAGTTTTGATCACATCAAAATAATTCAGAAGTCCAGTATACACTCCTTAACACCTGCTACCCTAGAAACTACCACAGTCTATTAATTGGTGTATCCTTTTTTATTTGAGGTTTTTTGTTGCTCTACACTGCTTTCTTCACACTTGTCAAAAGGATCTTTGGAAATGAAATATTCCAGTGCTTTCCCATCAAGATGGTAAGGCTTTACTCTGTCCACTTAACTAGATTTTTCTCCTTGATCACTGGTCTGTGTGGCCACACCAGTTTCTGAGTATTCTTCATAAGCATCGTCCTTTCATGCTTCACTGGTCTTCTTGCGTTTTTTCTCATTTTTCCCGAGTCTACCTTGAGTTTGCGTTTTATGATCTAATCACCTGGGTACCTTTGCTGTGTGGTTTTGATTTGAACAAAGAGGCCACAGAATGATATTTGAGGTCTGGATCAAAAGCAACTTGGAGTGTATACGTTACCATTTTTTCTTTCTAATGAATCAGAGCATAGCTGTTTTTGTTTTCATAGCCACAGCGCCTGGAGGGGGCCATTAGGTAACTTTCACCAGGTCCCAGAGACACTGTTTTCCCTTTCAGCCCCTTTGTATTTAAAAATGTTGGATGTTTTCCACTCCTGCTTTTCCATATGGTCTGTCAACGTGCCTTGCTAATTCTACTAATACTGCTCGTTTGTCCTTTAATTAAAATCTCTTATTTCAACCTTTTGCCATGGGTCACCTACTTCCTCCAAGAACACTAGTGGATAAACATGCTAGGCATACTCCCATTTCTAGGAATTTGTACTCTATTGCTGATCACTGAGTGTGGTTATTTGTAAATATTTGAATGATTCATTAGTCACATCATTTACATCCTTGTTGTAATAAAACTTGAGAGAGAGGATTCTGGCTAGCTCTTTGAAAATATTTCCTTAGCCGGCAGCCTCCCCTCACCCACTTTACCACCCTTAAAGCCTTTTTTTTTAGGAGATGGATTTTTTTTTTATTTTAAATAGAACAAAACAAAACAGAGTAGAACAGAACAAAGCAGAACAGAACAGAATTATGCAAGCGATATAGGACTTCAAAACAAGACAACAGGAAATCAATATGGCCAACTATCATGTCTCTTGCTTTCCTCGAAATAGTTGTTCATACCTTCACACACAATAAATTCAAACAAAGCAGAATAGTATAACACCAATCAAAGCAAAAGAATAAAAGCATTACAAGCCTTCAAACCAGACAGAAAGGAATCACCAATGGCTACTGTAATGTCTCTTGTTTTCTTCAAGATAACTGTCTGTAGAATATCATACTCTATTAAATTGCCTATTTTTTTCATTTATTCATTCATTGGTTCATTGACTTTCACTCTAGAATGTAAGCTCTTGAGGATAATGTTAATCCCAAAGTAGGTGCTCATTAAATTTATAAAAATGTATCTTAATTAAATGAAACTATAAATAAATAAATAAATAAATAAATAAATGCTACTTTTGTTGCTCAAGTTTTGAGAGTTGAACTCCAACTCACAATTCTAATCATATTTGCTGGTTAGATTAAAAATTATTTGCTCAGTTTTATTTGCAGTATAATCATTAGAAATTATTTTACTCATTCGGAAAAGTTACCTGTTCATAATTCAACTTAAACCACGTAATGTTCATGTGAATATCAAGCATCTATAGGTTCATTTCCTCAAAGCCTACTAAATGTATTTAATTACATTTAATAAGGATTTGAATGCCTTTAGCTTTACAACTTATCTTGGGGAAGATGACAGCATTGCTTCTGCAGAATAGAAAGAAAATTGGGCAGGCAAAAATAAAATGATTTATGTCATGTCCTTGGTATTCCTAACCATTCTCTTCTTACAGAAATTCCTAACTCTGCCTCCTTAGTGTTGCATTTTGCTTGCTTCTGCTACCTGGTCTCATGTTTTAATTTTTCCAACTGAAGTATCTTGGTTGGTTGTCTGAGGACACTATTAGCTTGTATTTACTATCATCATTTACAAAATTCTGTTCTCAGCTTCTGAATAAATTCAATGTTACATACTCCTGCTTGCTTTAAAATGAATAAAATGAATGACTTTTCATCATCATCAGTAGAATGCTCCTCTTGTCAGTTTCCCAAGTTCTCTACATTTACCCTAATGCCCTAGAACATAGGAATCCTAACTCTGTGGACAGAACAACAAAGTGCATTTATTTCATCACATATTTGCAACAGCACCATTACTTTGATTCTTCTGTTTGGTTACTTGTTTTTAGTGTGCTTGTTTTATTGTTTTTAATTTTTTTCTCCTTTAAACTTCAAATTTCACTCATTTTTTTCATGTTTCCTTAGAAATAGTGTCTATTTTAAACTTTTGCTTTTTTTCTATTCTCATTATTCACATCTAAGGCTAGAGTGTGTACTTTCTTTATTATTACAGCAATGATAAGAATGACGAAGTGGGCGCCACTGCTCATCCTAAATATTTTGCATGCAATTTCACACTAACTGTATTTGAAATTTTCTTGACCATTCTTGATGTGCTTCATTAGAACTTTATTTAGCCTATAGAATAATCTGACCAAAATCTGTCAAGAGTAGATTTAAGCATTTTAAAATCAGACTTGATGTTTCAAATCATGACATTTTTTATGTCATATTTCAAATAGTTCATATGCTTTTTACTCTCATAAGTTCTGTTTCTTTCTTCAAAGAAGAAATTCAAACAAGAAATTGTAACTATTGCTTAATTTCCTCCTTTTAGTCTTCCTTTAATTTAGTTCTGTCCATCCACAATTAATATAATCATTTTTATCTTTAAAAAACATAGTAAACAGAATGGAAGAATAGCATCTTTTTTTTAAAAAGAGCATCTTTAATTAAAAATCCTTCTATATATTTCCCTCAGTTTTCAGTTAAGGAAATTTGAAAAGTGACTTTAAAATATTGTTTAACTGATAGACAAAAGTTGTATTTATTTATTTATTTTATTTTTTATTTTAAAGAGAATAGAACAAAACAAAACAAAACAGAATTGAGTCAAACACAACATAGCATTTCAGAACAGAACACTGCAAGCAATACAGGTCTTCAAAACATAACAACAGAAGATTAACAATGGCTACCCTAGTGTCTCTTGTTTTCTTCAAAATGGTTGTTCATACATTCACACACAATAAACTCAAGCAAAACAAAATAATATAAAACCAGATAAAACAAAAGAGTGAAAGCATTACAGGCCTTGAAATCAGACAATAAGAAATCAATAATGGCTACCTTAATGTCCTTTGTTTTCTTCAAAAAAGCTGTTCATATCTTATCACATGTTGCAATCAAATAGTGGAAAACAGACTTAAACCAATCAAATCAAAGAATAAAAACATTATTAGACTTCAGAATTTATGGTGTATGAGTTGTAGCTCTGGACTCTCTGTACATTAAGAAGTGGCTAAATTAAATTAATTAGCATATGTATTACCTCTTATATTTGTGATGTGGATACTAAAACAGACTCTTAGCAATATAAGTATATAGCACACATTGTACAATAGAACTCTTGAACCTCTTATATAACAAAATTTTATATCCTTTGATCTGAGAAGGGATTTTTATCCAACATCTAAGACTTGCCTCTTTAACCTCACATCATAATGTGGTTGCCCATAACAGCATTTATACCCATGATTTTACTTAAGAATTTTCCATGTCAAAAATTGCAAAATTAACATATATTAATTGTATATATTAATGATAAATAGTTTGCAATTTTAAGACTTACATTCAGCATTCATGGATGAAATCAGAGTAATTGGCATTTCCCTCTCTTTAACATTTTTAAAATCTTTGTAGCCCATGAGTTTTTCCCTTCTAGACCTTCTAAACAATATTTCCTTATTTGTTCTTATCTTTAACCACACTCTCCCCACCAACCACACATTGTGTCTTCATCTCATGGCATTTATGTACTGAAATTGGCCAGGGGCCATACAATGAATTCGTTAGGATTTATATAGTTATTCTGGCATAAAATTACACAACCTTTTGAATATAGAATTGGGAGGTGCTGGAAGGTCATTCAATACAAACAGGGACATTTATGAAAGGTAGCTGCTCAATTCTGTCTTCTAGAGAGGACATGACTTTGTGGCATAGCAAACACAATAACTCATATTTTTATGAAATGACTTTCAAAATGAAAATGTACTTTTCTGAAATCTGTGATCATTGTAAAACCCCAAAATATCTAGTCTCTCTGGGCAGCCTTAAAATATAGAAAAATCAATGTTTTATTGTTATCTTTGAATTGAACATGGAATATCTTACATGTAACCATACCGATCATGAATTTTAAACCTCTCATCATATTCTGAAGTGTTTCATTAAGCCTTTGAATTATGCTACCCTCTTCTTAGAAGTGAGGGGCATGAAAACAGTCCTAATGTTCCATTTGTCTGGCAATACAGTGATGTTTTAAATCACTCTGTTTGTTTTGGTTTTCTGAGACAGAGTTTTGTTATGTAGTTCATACTGAACTGAAACTCACTGTGAAGTCCAGACCGCCCTGGAACTCCCAGCGGTCCTCCTGTGTGAGCCTTCTGGAGGCCTGGATTACAGGCATGTGCCACCTTACCCAGTTAAATCACTCTGACGGGACATATTTTCATCAATCTTACGGTTTTATGGTGTTTGTGTATTATTAGCAAAAATTAGTTTATAATAAACTCATTTTTTAAAAATGAAATATTTGTCTTCCATCTGTATTTTTATTATTAATGAATTAATCTATCATTTATTATTCATCAAATTCTCAGTAATGAGAACTATATAGTTGTATAAGATTTTGAAAACTCTAACACAAATATTTTATCATATAGAAGGAGAGCAAGACAAGTGAACTGAAGCATACACATGATGCCTTATATTTCAAGCCTGGTATCTTAAAAATCCATTTTATAATTATTAAATATAAAACTGGATATACATTTCTACTAAATTTGCCTTTATACGCTTACGAATATTATTTTTGAGGCTGGGGTTATATAATTCAGCATGTACTCACAGTCCATTGGTTTTATGCCCCTGATAAAAATGTTGAGTAAGCCAAGTCTAAAGTAAAGTTTTATCATACTGAGCATGCTGAAAGAAAAATCTCACCCAGAAGCAAGAGAGCAGGGATTCAAGACACATGCCTTCCATATCCGTGACACGGACGGCATCATTATGAGCTCTTTTCTCTGTGCTGTGTATGCATTCCACAATGCATAGACGGTGAAAATATTCCTTTTAGAAATGATTGCTAACAATTTTTCTTTGTTATAACTATTGTGACAAAATTATGCCACTTTCTATATTCCTGCCTGATATTCAGGGCAATCTGGTGTAGGTATCAACTGAGCACTGAACCAATTTTCTCTGTTCTTCAGAGGCTAGACAAATTATTTAAGCTTACTGTGCCTCAGCTTGATGCTACTACTTACTATGTTTGTTGTGAAAATGAAATGAATATATACATGCAAATCATCCGATATTTAAAGACAAGTTAATTATAATATGATTACTACTATTTCTATGATTATGGTTATGAGTTCTTTAAATTCTTAATAAAAGCAAAGTATAGAATAAGTTGACTAAGTGAAAAGCTAGAATAGTATTGAAGTTGGGTCCTGTGAGGTTAAAAAAAAAAGTCATAGCAGTCCTTTTCATAAGTATGATTCTCAGAGAGACTCCAGGTTCTCAAAATCTGCCTCCAAAGCACAGAGCAGAGAGATATGGAAGCAAGTAGCAAGAAATGACATAAAACTCTCTGCATAGTTAAGAGAGTTTTTCTCTAAGTCTATGATTTATAAACAATTAAAGAAATAAACTCTTTTGTGTAGGTATCTATTTTTGAAATTAAGTTACTCTGTATTTCTTTTAGTTTTGAGCTGATCATAATCATATTTACTCACAGTTTCCCCCAAATTTGGCACATCTCTTAAATTTGTAAGATTAAAATCAACTACTGGAAATACAAAGAATTACATTTTGTTACATTTTCATTCTCAAAAATTAATCTTTGTTAAGGTGTAACCAATAATTGCATGTCGGGTGTTCTGTGTACTTGATTTTTCTTTTCCTTTTCAATTTACACTAAGATTCAAACGGCTATCACTGGGTCATGTATAATCAATCAAATAAACTAAATAGATATTTGAAGTAATGTTCTATCACTAAGTTTCCTTTAGGTAACCATATAATTGGACTGCTTCACTAGACAATCAAATACGTGCAAATATGTTTAGTGCTTATGAATTTTTCCAGGTAGTCTCTAGGGCTTGCACTGACAATGCTTTTTTTGCCACAGTAAGTCGGTGTCTTTATATATTTTTAGATCTTTATTGCATAAGATTGGTGATAAAATGTTCGCTAAGGAGTCAACTATAACTGCTAGGCCACTATTTTAGTTAAACAGAGGAATCCAATACTTAGGGATGAATATAGAACATATTTTAAGTAAGTTTTTGTATCCCAGGATACTTTAAGGAGTGGAATATATTTTATTCTTCTTATCAAGTTAAAATATGTTTTGTATTCTCTGTGGCCTTAGGGTTTTGATGTGTGTAGTGAATTCAAACATTGCATTACAAAAAGAAATCTTTCTACAGTTGACAGTCTGTAGGTTTCTGAGAATCTATTCAATTAATGTCATGTCTTGGTCATCCATAATATCAAAATTCACACAGATCGGTAGAGGTCTTAGAGATTGTATCTAAAGAAAATCAGAAAACATCTTAAAGTTCTTTTCTTAAAATAAAAGGTAAATGGGAAAAATAAGGTGAAGAATGATATATGTAAAAGCAGTGCTCTAATAACCTGACATGTAGTTGAACCTCAGGAAGGATGTGTCATCTGGATCCATTAACTTAAAATCATAAGCTTGTCATTTTAATCAGAAATATAAAAACCTACCTTGACTTTGACCCATTCTGTCTGAGTTTTCAAGGAGACTCAAAAAACCCAATTTTTTTTAGAAAAGAGAGGCTGTTAGTTAGATGCTATAGATTGAAGTCTAGTACTGAGGTTAGATAGTGTTGTAGTCAGGGGTTGCAGGGACAAGGATTACAATCAGGACACAGAATTTATAATATTATTTATGATGGTTACCCAGTGTTAAACACAAGAAAGTGCAGGAAATCTGTCCACAACACCAAAGTCTGTTCTGGGAAGGCCCAAAGGCCAGCAGTGGAAGCTAGAAAGTCTATGCCAGCAGGATGAAGGATCTGTGCTAGTAGCTTGAGGTTTCTATAGCGGAGCCAAAAAGGGATGCTCAAATAAGAACCAGGACTCCCAAAAAGCACCACAGCCATCCTCAGCGACAATGAGGTCCCGCGCTGCTCCAAAGATGAGAACAGTCGAGTACATGCCAGGAAGCCAGCGTGACAACTTCTCCTGGAGTTTAAACAGCAACCATCTTCCCCCACCGAGCCAGGAAGCGATGCTCAACATAAGGACCAGAGCTTCCCAAAGTGAACCGCAGCCACTCTCAGTGACAAGGTCCCGAGCTCCTCCGATGATAATGGCCGAATTCATATTAGGGAGCCAGCCTGACAAGTTCCTCCAGGAGAACCAATGGCTCCAAACAGCAACACTTAAGAGAACCCACAAAGCCACCACTCTTCCTCTCCATGTTTCTTTTTATGTTGGTAACTTTCATTAGAT
>RJWT010008323.1:0-26471 GCA_004365215.1 Cuniculus paca | reverse complement strand
GACCTTGTGCTTGCCAGGCAGGCACTTAGGCCGCTGAGCTAGATCCCCGGCCCCTTTGATCCATTCTGATTTTAGCTTGGTGCATGGTGAAAGATATGGGTCCAGTTTTAATCTTCAGCATGTGTAGGGCCAGTTTTTCCAGCACCAATTATTAAAGAGACCATCTTTCTTCCAGTGAATGTGTTTGGCACCTTTGTCAATGGTAAGGTGGCTGAGTGTGTCTAGAGTTGTTTCTGCACCTTCTAATCTGTTCCATTGATCTTCAGGTCTGGTTTTTTGTTCGTTTGGTTTTTTGCTAGTACCACACTGTTTTAATCACAGTAGCTTTATAGTATAATTTCAAGTCAGGGATTGTGATGCCCTATCTTGTCTTTATTTCCCAGCATTTCCTTTGCTATTCTAGGTCTCTTCTGGTTCCAGATGAATTTTAGGAGTGTTTTCTCTAATTCTGTGGGATACGCCATTGGAATTTTGATTTGGATTGCATTGAATCTGTACAACAGTTTTGGAAGTATGGCCATTTTCACTATATTAGTTCTTCCTACCAAAGACCACAGGATATCTCTCCATTTTCTAATATCCTCTTCAATCTCCTTTTTCAGAGTACTGCAGTTTTCAATGTAGAGGTCTTTTACATCCTTTGTTAGATTGATTCCTAGGTATTTCATTTTTTTGGATGCTATTATAAAAGGTATTGTTTCCCTGATTTCTCTCTCAGTAAGTTTGTTATTCGTGTACAGGAAGGCTATTGGTTTTTGAATGTTGACTTTGTAACCAGCTATGTTACTGAACTTGCTTATTAAATCTGGAAGTCTTTTGGTGGAGTTTTTGGGGTCTTCTAAGTAGAATATCATGTCATCTGCAAATAACAATAGTTTAACTTGTTCCTTTCCTACCTTTATTCCTTTTATTACTTTCTCTTGTCTAATTGCTCCAGCTAAAGTTTCCACAACTATGATGAATAAGAGTGGAGACAGTGGACATCCTTGTCTTGTTCCTGATTTTAGAGTGAAAACTTTCAGTTCTCATCCATTTAGTATGATGGTGGCTATTGGTTTTTCATAGATGGCTTTTATCAGATTGAGATAAAGACCATCTATTCCAGTTTTCTGTAGGGTTTTTATCATGAATGGGTGCTGGACATTTTCAAAAATTTTTCTGCATCTATTGAGATGATCATATGATTTTTGTCCTTGGCTCTGTTAATATGGTGTGTTGCATTTATGTATTTACATATGTTGAACCATCCCCGCATCCCTGGAAAGAATCCCACTTGATGATGGTGTAGTCAGTTTGCCAGTATCTTATTGAGGATTTTTGCATCAATGTTCATTAAGGAGATTGACCTGTAATTCTCTTTCTTACTTAGGTGCTTCTCTGGTTTTGGAATCAGAGTAATGATTGCTTCCAGGAATGAATTTGGAAGTATTACTTCCCTTTCAATTTCATTAAAGAGTTTGAGAAATAGTGGTATTCGGTCTTCCCTAAATTTCTTGTAGAATTCAGCAGTGAATCCATCAGGGCTGGGCTTTTCTTTGTTAATAGGTTTTTAATTACACCTTTGGTTTTATTTATTGATATTGGGTTATTTGGGATTTTTATATCTTCTTGATTCAGTGTTGGTAATTCATATGTACCTAGGAACCTGTCCATTTCTTCTGCATTTTCCATCTTGTTAGAATACAAGTTTTCTAAGTAGGCATAAATGACTTTCTGGATTTCTGCAGGTTCTGTTGTGATTTCGCCCTTTTCATTCCCAACTGTGTGGGTTTGGGTCTTTTCCCTCCTTTTTTTTGATAAGGTTGGCTAAAGGTTTGCCAATGTTATTTAATCTTTCAAAGAACCAACTCTTTGATTCATATTTCTTTGTATTACTTTTTAATCTCCAGTATGTTCATTTCTGTTCTGATCTTTATAATTTTCTCCCTTGTATGAACTTTTGGTTTAGCCTGCTCTTCTTTTTCTAGAAGTTTGAAGTTCAATATTAAGTTGTTTATATGCACTTGCTCTGTTTTCCTGGTATTTCCCTTTTAAGACTGCTTTTGTTGTGTCCCACAAGTTCTGGCATGTTGTATTGTTGTTATCATTCAACTGTAAAAACTAATGTCTTCTTTAATTTCATCTGTGACCCATTGGTTGTTCAGTAGGGTGCTATTTAATTTCCATGTGTTTATGAAGTTCTTGTGGTTTCCTTTGGCATGGATTTACAATTTCATTGCATTGTGGTCTGATACTATACATGGGATAATTTCAATTGCTTTGCACTTACTTAAGCATGTTCTGTGAGCCAGTATATGGTCTATTTTGGAGAATGTGCTGTGTGCAACTGAGAAGAATGTGTATTCTGATGTCGTGGGGTGGAACACCCTGTAAACATCTATTAAGTCTATGTGCTCAAAAGTTTTGTTTATTTCTAATATTTCATTATTGATTTTTTTTGGTCTAGTTGGCCTTTTTGTGACAGTGGGGTATTGAGGTCTCCCAGTGCAATTGTATTAGGGCTTATTTGATTTTTCATGTCTGCTACTAATTGTTTTATATAGTTGGGTGCACTGGCATTTGTTGCATAGATATTTATGATTGTTATCTCTTCCTCTTGGATTGTTCCCTTTAGGGGGATGTAGTGACCTTCTTTATCTCTGTTAATCAGTCTTGGCTTGAAATACACTTTGTCTGCAAATAGAATAGCTACCCCTGCTTTTTTCTGGGTTCCTGTCACATGGAATATTGTTTTCCATCCTTTGACTTTCAATCTATGAATTTCTTTTTAAATTAAATGTGTTTCTTATATGCAGCATATTGTTGGATCTTGCTTCTTGACCCATTCTGCCAGTCTGTCTTTTGACTGGTGAATTAAGACCACTAATATTGATAGTTATAACTGAAAGGTATTGACTTGTCCTTGTCATGTTATTTCCCTGTTGTTGGCTTTCCCCTCTCCCCCTCCTCTAATTGTTTGCCTTCCCTGGTGGATTACTTCTGTTGGGGTTCATGGAGCTGTAGTCCTTATTATCTCTTTCTCGAGTGTCTTTCAAAACATTTTGGAGTGCTGGTTTGGTGTTCATAAATTTCCTCAGATGTTCTTGGTCATGAAAGTATCTTATTTCTCCATAAATTTTGAAAGATAATTTTGTGGGGTACATCAATCTGGGTTGAAAGTCATTTTCCTTTAGAACTTGGAGTACTTCACTCCAAACTTTCCTTGACTTGAGAGTTTGTGCTAAGAAGTGAGCTGTGATTCTGATGGGCTTTCTTTTATAGGTGATTTGTTTTTTTTTTCTAACAGCTTTTAGGATTCTATTCTTGTGTTGAATTTCTGGAATCTTGACTATAATATCCCTGGCTGTAGATTTTTTTGATCATTGCTAATGGAGTTCTATCTGCCTCATTTATGTGTATGTCCAATTCTTTTTCTCTACCAGGAAAGTTTTCTGTCATGATGTCAGTGAACACTTTTTTAATGTCATTTGTGGTATCTCCATCTTTCTTCTTTGTCTCATCTAGAAGCTGCTGGATTGATTTCTCATGGTCCCTTGTTATTTTTCATAAATCTTTCTTTTTCTGGTCGCTAACTGCAAGCCTGTCTTCAATATCTGAGATCCTGTTCTCACATTGGCCTAATCTGCTTCAAATATTTTCAATGGAGTTTTTATTCTCCTGGATATCTGCTTGAATCTGCTTTGTGAATTCCATTTCTTTCCTATGTTGTGCTTCCATAATTTTCTTAAACTTGTCTATTTTTTTGTCTGTGTCTGCTCTAACATTGCTAAGCATGGTGTGTATTTTGGTAATCTCTGTAGTTATTTGAGAGATTATTTCTGATTTCATTTTTTCCAGAGCCTCATTAAATTACTTTGTTGTTACCACTTCAGAGAGACCTGGTGGAGAGTTTTTGGATTGTCCCACCTCATTGCCCCCTAGGTTTGCCTTTGGTGAACTGAATATCTGGGGTTGCATCTTATTTAAGTGTCTTCTCTTCTCTTTCTTTTTTTAGTTTAATTCCTTGAGTGATGCTTGTAAGTTGCCTATGGTAGGTTGCTTTATTGGTAGTATTTAGGACCCTTAGGTGATGATTGCTTCTCTGAGGTATCTTCTAGGTGTAGTTGATTTTTGGGTTTTGAGTCTGTTGCAAGATCTTACCTCTTCAGTTTGTTGGAAATGGGAAGTTGTTGCTTGTTTGGCCTAGTCCTTGGTTCTTTGGCACTGTGCCACAGTATTTTCTGTGACCCTTTTTTTTTTTGCGGCACTAGGAATTGAACTCATGACCTTGCGCTTGCCGGGCAGGTGCTTAGCCTGCTGAGCTAGATCCCCAGCCCTTGTGACCCTTATTTAATCTCAGTCATGGATTATCAGGACCAACAACTGCTTAGAACAGTTATGTCAATTTTGGAAGTTGTGGTGCCAATAGCATCAAACACTGCCTAGAAAACAACAACTGAGCTCAGCCTTAACTTGCAACTTTTAACCATATGAACTAGATTTGCGATTATATAATAAAATGTAAAAGAGACCAGATAATTGTATGCAATATATGTCTGTAATGTGTCAGTTTTGCCCTCGGGGTTAAAATTTAAAATGGATTAAAGAGAAAACAGAGAAGTGGAAGAAGAAAAAGAGATTACAAGTAAGGTTGGAGAACAAAGGTGGATCATGCCAACTTGGGGAAAGTGGTGCAGAAGACTGAAGGAAAAGAGAGATGGAAGAGAAAAAAGGAAGAACAGAACAGAACCATACCTGCAAAGAGGTTAGGAACCACATTCACACTCATAAAAAAAATGAATAAGAAAGAGAAAACAAAAAAAAAACCAAAAAAATAAAAGCAAACTAAATTTAGAAAGAAAAAGAAAAACAAATATTCTACTTCCAGGATTCTCTCTGGTTTCACTAGCAGATAGCCTGTGGAAACAGAGTCCCAAATCATGCCACTCTATCCCAGCAAGGCAGCAGTTGCTTTATGGTGGAGTAGTAATAACTTCAGCAGGCCTGCTCTGAGACCAGACTCATTGGGCTCACCACAGTCCAAGCAATTTCCATGGTCTGTGTCAGCTGGGAGCTGCTAGAGGGAGTTGGCAGCAGTTCTGGGTTCTGGGCTTATCCACCCCGACTCCAAAATGGCTCCTAGCCAATCACAGTCTCCTACAGCAGGACTAAGTTCTCTGCACTTACTACCAGCCAGTGAAGTCCTCTGCATCTGCCACTCACCTCCACTGCTGTGTCTCTCTGCAGTGGCCTCCAGGGTCACCAGGCATCACCATCTCCATGACCGTGAGTCCCCAGGTTCTAACAGCTCCTCTTGCACAATGAATCCATCTCAGGGAGAAAGTGCCATTGGCTACCACTTTCTTCTTCATTGAAGTTTTTCTTTTTACTCTACCTGTGGGCTTCAGTTTGCACTTCAGATACTTCCTGGGTCCAGGGAACCCATTTCCTTCTTTCTTGTCTTCCTCATGCTGCTATATTCTAGCATCTGGATGGTGACTCTCAGAGATGCTGTTTTCTCTGCTGCTTACCACTCCCCCATCTCTCTCTTCTTTTGTATTTACTTAAACAGGCTTTGTGGATTAGTCCATGATATATTTTGAAAAAAGTAACATATGCTGCTGAAACGAATATATGTGCTATTGTAGAGGGATGGAATACTCCATATATCCATTATGTTCATATGTTCAAGGGTGTGGTTTAGCTCTGAAATTTCTTTATTGGTTTTCTTTTTGTTCAGTTGATCTTTCTCTTTGTGAAAGTAAGCTGCTTAAATCCCCTGCTATGATTGTGTTAGTGTTTATTTCATCTTTTAATTTCAGCAGGCTTTGTTTTATGAAGATAAGTGCTCCAGTATTTGGTGCATATATGTTTATCAATGTTATCTCTTCTTGTTGGATTGTTCCCTTAACTAGTAAGTACTGGCCTTCTTTGTTTCTTTTAATCAGTTTAATCTTGGGTTTTACCCTGTCTGAGATTACAACTGCTATACCCCTGCTTGTTTCCATGATCCTAGTACATGAAATAGTTTTCCATCTTTTAGTTTTCAGTCTATGACTCTCTGGATTAGGTGATTTTCTTGAATACAACAGACTATTGAATTCTGTTTTTTGATCCAGTACGTCTGTGTCTTTTAATTGGGGAATTGGGGCCATTAGCATTGAGAGCTATTACTGAGGTGTGTTGGTTATTTATTATCATTTCCTTCTTTATCTGTTGGTGCATCCTTTTTCTTTTCCTGACATTTTTTGTTGCTGTTTGTTCATTGACTTCACTAGCTTCTTCTGTACTTTTGACCACATGTGACTTGTTATTTCTTTCAAGAATATTCTTTTTACTTGTTTGTTTTGTTTTATATTGTTTTTTGAGACAGAGTTTCATTATGTAGTCCGGGCTGGCCTTGACCTCACCATGTAGGCCAGGCTGGCCTCAAACTCAAGGCAATCCTCCTGCCTCAGCCTCACAAGTGCTGGGAGTACAGTTGTATACCCGCCATGTCCAGCCTTGAGAATATTCATAAGTATTTCCTTCAATACTTGTTTAGCACTCATATATCTTCTGAGGGTGTTTTTCATGGAAATACCATATTTCTTCATCTATTTTCAAGAATAGCCTTGCTGGATAAATTAATCTGGGTTAGAAGTTATTTGCTCTTAGGACTTGAAATACTTTGCTTGAAGCTCTTCTGATCTTAGGATTTGTGTAAAGAAGTCTGCTGTGATTCTAATTCATCTACCTTTCATTTGCAATTTTTGTTTTTCTCTGGGTACTTTTAAAATTCTGGTATTTTTTTGTTTGTTTTGCTGTTTATCTGGTATTGTAGTAAGTATATGCTTTGGTGAGCTTTTTTTTTTTTCATCGTTTTTTGGTGTTCTATAAGCATCACTTACTTGTGATGCTTTACTTGCTTACTTTTAAACTCCTATATTTGGGGAATTTTCTTCTATGATTTCTGTAAATATGTTATTAAATTCATCTGTGCTATCTTATAGTTTTTCTCTAACTCCTGCTAGCCTTAGATTGGTTTTGTTGTCATCTAGTATCTGCTGGGTGGTCTTCATTTTTTCTCTTAGTTTTCTTTTGACTTTTGAGCTCTGTATCACTATTTTGTCCTCAATATCAGATGCTCTGTCTTTGCATTGGTCATTTCTGCAGTGTATGAATTCTATACATTTTTTATTTAAAGTATTTCTAGCTGACATCTTTTCAAGGGTTGAATATACTAGTTGAATCTGTCATTCAGATTTTGAACTATTTTGGTTAGCTCATCCATTTTTTCATCTATTTCTCCAAAGTTCACCAAGGGCCTATTAAGTGTTCATTTCCTCTTTGAACTCATTTATTTTCTTCATCCTTTCTATGATCTTTCATAGATTTCTGTTAACTGATATAATAGTACCTCAGTTCATAAACACTTTTGTTTGTAAACAATTTGGTTTGCAAACAGAAGTGTTTGGAAAAATTTTGTTTTTGTCTGTGAACTCTGCATCAGGTGATGAACATAACCACATCAACAAACTCAACCTTATCTAGGTGTATATTTTTTGCCACCATTCGCATACTTGCTCATCAGACCTGCACTTGCAAGAGTTAGAAAACTCTAAAAGTTCTTTGGGAGAATAGCAGACTTCCTCATGGGTCACACTATGTACCAGGAGCCTTCTGCAATTTGAGCCTGGTTATTGGCCTAGAGATAAAAGTGGTGAGTGTGGGTCCTGAGGAGTATCAGCGTTATCCTGCTTGGTCAACACGGGGTTAGTTTCCTCAGGCTTACGAGGGGAAGCTTCTGCCACTGTGGGAGGAGAAATCTCTCCCTCTGGCAAAATAATCTTATTAGCATCTCGGAGCTCAACATCCTCTGTCTTCCATGTAATTAGGATCCTCCCAAACATCTCCATCCCAGTTTATGGGACCTCATTCTTTTCCAATCAGTGTCATCACCTTTACTTCAGATACCCTTTGAGGTGGAGCATTAAACTTAAACTACATGTCAGCCAATTGAATTATGAGGGCCTGTGTTTGGGTTTCAGCAATCTCTACTCTGTCGCTAAAGGAGACGGAATTCTCTTTCAGGACACACTTAGAAACTTAAATTTTTTATGTGCATCTGGAGCTGAAAATTTGAATTTGAGCTCATTATTTTCCTTTATTAATCTGTCCTCATAGTTAGAAGCCTTTAGATTTTCTATGGATGTTTCGAGCTCATTGTTTTCTTTCTCTAGTTTGTCTCTAGATGCTAACCGCAGCAGGCCAGCATCATTGTATTTCCCACTCTGGCAAAAATATTCAACAAGTTTCATATATGGAGTTGCTAAATTCCTTACATCTCACAAGTGGTGAATTAGGATAATCAAAGGGATCTACTCTGTGCATTACTGTAAACAGTTCACACCAAGAACTACCAGTATTCCCTACAGTATCAGGAGAGACCTTGCCCTCTTTATGCCTCATCAAATTAGAGAGCTGATTCCAGGAACCACTAAAGTCATCAACATATTTCATCTTTACAATTCTGTTTCTCTATAGCCACTGCTGGTACCACAATCTGTATAAGTCAGTGCTTACTGGAGAAACAGATATAAAATATACGGATATATAATTTACAAGATTGGCTTACAGTGGCTGCCTGCAGAGTCAGGTATAGAAATGTGCAAAAAGGCTGACTGTGTGCTGAAGCTCCAAAGGTGCCAGTTGAAGGCCTGGAGCTCACCACAGTGTCCCATGTGAGTCCATATCAGGAGGCCAAGGATCTGTGATGGGAGGTTGAGGGGTCTGCATCAGAAGGCTGAAAGGTCTGTGCTGGGATGCAGGAGACAACATCCAATCTGAAAGTGAAGACTAGAGCTCCTTCAAAGAAACAAGGGAGCCTTCCTTCTTTGTTTGCCTTTTATACCATTTAGGGGGCAAGGCTATTGGTTGCTGCCCTTCACACCCAGTAAATCCCAGCAAATTTTCAGTGAATTCCTTCTGCCATACCCAGAACTATGCTAATCTAATTTAGTGGGGTGTTTTTGCTCAAGTTGACATGTCAGTTAACTAGCACAACTGTATTCTATGTCTGTCAAGTAAAATCCAAGTACTACCATGCATGACTTTAGGTCTGCTATTGTCTGTAACAGTCAGTTCACCTCATGGGGGAAGATTTCTTCCAGGGGAGCCTGGCAGACCTCCTTTCCTGATCCATGCATTTCGAGTCTATCTTATGGTCCCATGCTTCACCGTTACCCTTTCTGACTACTTCCCTTCAATTCCCCAGTTGTTCAGCATTTTGTGAAACCAACTATTTCTTCTCCCTCTTTCTTTTCTCTTCTCTTCTCTTTCTTCTTTTTCTTCTTTTTTTTTTTGGACAGTGTTTTACTATGTAATCCAGGATGCCCTTGAATTCACTATGTATTCCTGGCTAGCCATGAATTTATTGTGATCCTCCTGCCTCAGCCTCCTGCATGCTGGAATTACAGGTGTGCACTGTCATGTCCAGCTTAACTATCTCTCCTCAATGAGTGAACTGGCATTGTTGACCAGCTCCTCATGTCCGAACCTCTGTAAATGTGCACCAGCTTTGGAGTTGTATGCCTGCCTCATGTGAGAGACTAATATAGTCTATAAAATTCCTACACTAAGTATCCATGGACTGAAGGGAACCTCGTAGTCAAAGCTCCATGCCAATGAGTTTAGTCTGTCCAAGGGAACATTTATATGTGCTCAGGAACTTATCCTAAATCAGAGTTGCCCTCCGAGGCCTTTGCATCCAAATAAACAACCCCATCATGTTCACAATCTCTCACAGATGATTTGGCTTATGTCTGTCAGCCCTTCTGAGACAGTGTTGACCAGAGATTCTCAGTCTTAGCACAATTTGAGATTTGAGGTTGGATAATACTTTGTTTTCTCTATCAGTCCATCAATGGCAGATGTTTAACCACAATCTCTGGTCTCTGCTTACTAGATGTAGTTTTGCTAACTAAAATGTCTCCAGATTTTGCCAATTGTCTCCGTCGTGATGCAAAACTGCCTTATTCGAGACCCACTGGTGTAGATGCACCATGATGTGCCACATTTCAAGGAACCCAGAGAAAAGCAACTCAGGAACCAAACCCGGAAAAACCCCGCAGGGCAGTGGTACAGTGGCACCTTCTTGAGAGAGGCCAGTCCATGTAGAGTGCATTCTGGGAAGACCCTGCCTTCTGGGCAGGCACTGACCTTGGAACACTAACTCCCACATTCAAATCTTGCCTTTGCACATTTGAAGCACAAGGTTGTCCACTTCTGTGCCCTTCAGTTTCCTTGTTTGAAAATGAAGAACAGTGGGGTTTTTTGGGGTTTTTTTGGTGGCACCAAGGATTGAACTCATGACCTCACGCTTGCCAGGCAGGCGCTTAGGCCACTGAGCTAGATCCTCGGCCCTTGTCTTTTTGAGACAGGGTCTCACTATGCCATTTAGGCTGGCTTTGAGCTCACTGTGTAGCCCAGGCTGGTCTCAAACTCAAAACGATCTTCTTGTCTCAGCCTCCCGAGTGCTGGGATTACAGGCATGCACCATCAGGCCTGACTAAGAACAGTGTTTTTTTAATGTTATGCAACACAGCAGTAGTGAGAACAAAGCGAGACTTTGTTCATATCCTTACATATACACATACATATCTTTCAAATCATGTAAAGATGCATATACATGGACTTAATCAGGTTCAAATGTATGTGTACTTAATTTGCTAGCAAAATTAGAAGGACAATATAGAAAACCTCTTTCCGCCCATTATGTAGTGTAGTTCTCTCTGTGACTGATGATATTTTTCTGTGCTAGAAGGCTTAATAGGGAATGTCTAACTTTAAAAAACAACAACAAAAAAAGGGAATGTCTTTCAGCAATTTAACACACACTAAATTAGAATGCAAAGTGCCAGGCTTTTATATTTGTTTCTTCATTTTGCATTCAGTAATCTGACCAGACTGCACAAGAATTTAAATGTCTTGATGGGAGATAGTGGATTTTAGTTCTCTTGGGATTTCATTGTAATGAGCCTGGTAAATAATTCAGGAATGTATTAGAAGCCTGTGAATGGGCAGCACCTGGTGCTATATTGTTCATGCCTAAACACACAGCCCAAAGATGGCATTCTACACCTGTCACTATTGTTCTGGCTCCAATATGGACCCTGTGTTCAATGGCTATTGAAATAATAGTAATTAATATTTTTCTCCAGTCCTCCATAATTGAAGAATACTGTTCTAAGCTGTTTCAAAAACACAAAGCAGCAGTGGCATCCCCCTAAATTTCCTCAGTAAAATTTCAAATCTATTTTCTCTGTCAAGGGGTCATTGCTTTAAAGAATAAGGTATATGTCCACCTTCTCTACTGACACTAAATTGAATCTTTTTACCTTGCTCTGCAAGGTTGAGCTTCCTTTTAGATCATGCATTCATATCGCAAGAATCTACTGAGAGAACACCATCCCCAGCCACTCAGTGAAACATCTACAGCTTCCCTATCATTACCTGAGTATTCTGTGTCTCCTCTCTGAGTTCAACAGTTTTTAAAAAAGCAAACATGATCTTTGGGCAATCCCAGCTGACTGGACACAGAATGTCCTATAGGCTGAGAGGACAGGGGCTAAAGACCAACAGATTGTGCATGGAGACAGCCAGGATCAAACAGAGCATAAACCAAGAGCTACATGGAAAGATCTTAGAAGGGCAAGGCATTCCCACAAGGGGAAACAGAAAGATGTACCTTAGAAGTCACGTGTAAAAATTTACAGAGCTTGGACATAAACAGGGTGTCAATAGAAAATGTAGAGATTTTTACTTAGAAATTGTTAGATGTGCTTTATCTTTAAGGGTTTTATTATAATGGTTTAAAATATTCATTAAAACATTAAATTTGTAATATATGTATAGAACTATATATAATAAATGTAACTACATAAAATGGAAACAATATATTTTAAACCTGTGTGTGTGAGAGAGACAGAGATTGAGATTGCTTGTTAACAAGTGTAATAAGTCTAATTGCTTCAGGGCCCAGTTTTAAGACTACTTGGAGCAGTGACTGCCCTCTGGTGGTGAGCCAGAATTGTTACTTTGTGTCCCCCAAGATGCCCACCCTGAATAACATGGTACAATGGGCAGCGGGGGACTAGTTGAAGGATGCCTGATGTTAGAGTATGTCTGACGAAGAAGCCTAATGACCTAACCCTTCGCTTCTCCCTGAATTGGTTGTCTATCCCAGATTCTAAGCCAAGAGCCAGCTCCCACAATGGGATCCCTGAAGGAAAGATTTGGATCTACATCCCTACCGATGGGTAACCAAGATTGAATAAGTGCCTGCCAAGAAAGCATGTGGTGACATGGAGCCTGAAATAAACTGCTCTGAATTCTGTGACAGTTTTCCTGGCCAGGAGCTGGATCGGCGACCCCTTCATGATCTCTGCAGGACAACAATTGTAAGTGAGTAGCCATGGGCATTAGAACTGCTTGGATGTACCTGTTGGGGGCGGGAAGTAAGGGGAGGAGGAAGAGGAAGAATTGCCCATGTACAATATGTATTTTCCAACGTTGGTGCTGACCTGTGAAAGACCCTTTATTCCTAACAGCTTCTCTTTATTCTGGCTTCAGACCTCTTCCCAGGACATCAGTAATACCATCTCTTCATTATCTCCTGCCCTCTTGGGCATCGTTTGGACTTTTCTCAGCTGTGGATTACTTCTGATGCTCTTCTTCCTTGCCTTTACAATTCGCTGCAGGAAGAACAGGTAAGCGGCCCCATGCCCAGTTTCTCCTCTCCCATAGCCTGAAGTGTTAGCATCATTTCAGTGTTGCAAGCAGTTAGCCAATATCAGCAAAGCTGGCCTCCCTCTGCAGCACGGAGCCATGTGAATAGGTCCCTCTGAAACACTGCTGCCTTCTCATATGGTTCCTTCTAGAGAAGGGAAAAATATAGCCCAATATTGTGCTAAGTGTTCTAAGGGTGTCCAGTGAAGAGAACAAAAAGTCTCTCCCCATAAAGGAAAGTACAGTGCTTCTGAGAAGATGAGGTATTTATATGAAAAACAGAGACTATGCAGAAAACATGTCTAGATGAACACAAAAGTTTGTGGACAACACAGTGAAATCAGTCCGAGTGAGTTAAGGTTTCCACTAAAACCAGCGAAACTTTCCTGCCTGGGTGTTCTGCGGGACAGGTCTGGTGGGCTGGGGAGTCACTAGCTTCTCATGGTAAGTGTCTGGTGTTCCTATGGCAGGCAAAGAAGTAAAGTGGTGACGTGCTTACAGACTAGTCTATGGTGCGTTTTCATCCTTCCCTCAGAGCCCATCACATTTCCTCAACCCCCCACCCCCGTACCTTCATGCTGCGCTGTTTGCCCGGCTGCCTCGTGGGAAGCCACATTCCAGCCCTCTCTCCCTGGCCTGTGGCCCACTCTCAGAGTTCATCTATTCCCCCAGAAAGGCCAGGCTCATTGTGGCCCACTTCAGCCTTCCTGATCACCTCCTGGTGATCAAGTGTGCTGGGCTCCATCGCTTGTGGATTTGGCATTCAGACGAGGGCTGATGAATTATGTTTGTCTAGCAGGCATTTTGGGTGCTATTTGCCATTTTAGACATTGAGAACAAGGAATTGTTAACCAGCAGTGACTTCTATGGCTGGGTCAACCTCAGTATAGCAGCGGCACGTGGCACTTGACCTGAGTCTATTTCTTGGGCTGCCCTAGCCACTTTTTATTCTACTCCTCAAGCAGACCAGGCTCACCTTCATCTCCAGGCCTTTGTGCCTCCTGTCCCCTTGCTGTCCTGTCTGCCTGGCAGTCTCCCCAGATCTTCCACAGCCAGTTCTTTCTCACTGTGTAAGCCTCAGCTCCAGCGTTACCTCATCAGAAAAGTCTTCTCTGACCGTCCTCCCTAACGCGGCCTCTCTACCCTATGGTCACTCAGCCCCCTGTCTCATTTCTTGACACATTTCTGTTTTATCCTCTTCATAGCAAGTATAACTACTTGATACACTGAATGTATTGAATTGCTTGTCTGTGTCGGTATCCACAATCAGAATGGAAAGTCTTTGAGAATGGAAGATTGGCTTGTGCTCACCACTTGGCCTCCAGCATTTAGAACAGATTCCGAAATAAAGCAGGTACTCAGTGAATACATTGTTAGTGATCCTCAGAGGAATTTAAATCCCTCTGGTGGCTACTTCCAAGAAAATAACCAGGGGAGAAAGAATCATGCATCTCGAGGTTAGAGAAGTGTGGAATGGACATTTCAGCTGCAACACATTTCTTGTTTTTTTTTTTTTTTTTTCAGCACCAGGGATTGAACTCATGACCTCACACTTGCCAGGCAGGCACTTAGGCCACTGAGCCAAATCCCCAGCCCTGCAACACATTTCTATAATGCAACTTAATACTCTATCAGCAAATTAAAAAGGATGTCATTGCTTCACATGTAATATTTCCCCAGGCAAGCCAGTAATTTAAGGTATTCAAGGGCAAGCTTTCTCCTAGCTAAAAAATGAAACGTTAGGCCAAGAATATAGTACCACAGCAGTGACTGCCTTTTATGTACGTAGTGGTCCATTTAATGACTTCACAAATCACGTCTTTCCTGACCATGAAGCAGCAAAGGAGACATTTGCCTTATATTTTAAAACTTTAATTGATTTTTGAAGAAAGCAAAGATTCAGAGCATGCTTTTAATTTCAATGACAGTGTTATCTATTAGAGATAAATGCTGACCTACGTCTTGAGATTAAAGTTATAGAAATTACCTGTGATCCTAGATACAAATGGTAGTGGACATTTACTAAACACTAACTAGTATTTTGATTGGGCTAAGTATTATTTTATTAGTATTCTTATTACAAAGTTAAATATGTTTGAGTGTTGTGACCCATCATAAATTTCTTCTAAGCCATTATTTTGACACATGATTTTGTAGAATGCAGGTTTATCATTTATATTTTGTTTTAAAATAAAAACCTGTAAATAGCACTAAAGTAGAAACCTGTATATCATTCTATTAAAGATCTTTTTGCCTATTTTGTTTGCAGTGGGAGCATTAGTTGGCATAAAGAGTAAAATAATAAGAAACACTGAATAAAAATGCATTGGAACAAAGTAGCCTATAAGGTCAAACAGGAAAGATAAAATAACCCATTTTGAAAAGTGCTCTATTGAATAATAAAATTTGCCCAAATATGCAACATCACATTCAGATATTTCAGTTCTGTGATCTCTAAAACTTGTATGTGTGTACACACATACACACATGAATATGCATGCACATGCCAGAGGGAGAAAAATATTTCAATAAAAATAGTACAATAATGTTTAAGTTCAGTTGCAGATATTGCATTTTTGATAAAAGTTTTATAATTTTTAGTAGTCTATATCATAAAATCAGTAAAGATACAGGAAATTTGAACAACACTATCAACCAATTTGACTTCCCAACAACAGCAGACTACACATTCTTTTCCAAATACATGTGAAACATTTACCAAGATAGATCATATTCTGGGCCATAGAAGTTTCATTAAATTTAAAAGGATTCTCCAGAGCTATCCAGGGCTACATAGTGAGTTCAAGGCTAGCCTGAACCACATAGTAAGACCCTGTCTCAAAAAAAAATTTTTTTAAAGATTCAAATCATATAATATATACACTCTTAATACAATAGAATTAAATTAGAAATCAGTAACAGAAAGACCTGTGAAAAATACTAAAATATTCAGAAACTGAATAGAACGCTTTAGTTCATGGTCAGAGAAATCAAAAGGGAACGTAGAATGTATTTTGGACTTACAGGGGAAATTTATAACACTAAAATCTATATTAGGAAAAAAGAGATCAAATCAGTGGCCTTTCTTTCTACCATACGAAAAGGTGGAAAAAGAACACTTGAGCCCTGAAGTAGAAGAAAATAAGTGATGAAGAAATGAATTCAATGGAAAGTGATCAAATAGCAAACAAAAACAGAATAGGAAAAAAAAATCAGTGAAACCAAAAGTTGACCCTTTATGAAAATCCATAGCATTGACCAACCTCTAACCAAAGAAGTTACAGTTACCCAAATAATTGGAGAGGTGACATCAATTCCAAATAATTGGAATTGGAGAGGTGACATCACTATAGAGTCTATAAATATTAGACGAGTAGTAAAATAGGCAGCCTACAAAATGTTCTCCAGTGTTTCTCAGCTCTAGGTAGTCACTCTCTTGCAAAATCTCCTTGGCTATGGGGTGGACTTACTGACTTGCTCCTTGATGAGATGTCACTTCTGGTTAGGTTACAGAAAGACTGTATTTCCACCTTGGAGACCTCTTCCACCGGCACACTGTGTACTGCCACATTGCAAGCTACCTGGTGGAGAGGACCACATGACAAAACACTGACGTTTCCAGGCTGCGGCCTGCAAGTTCACTGAATTTACGAACTAAAAAAGAAAACTACATGATCATCTCAGTAGAGAGAGAACTTGACTGATTTCAGCATCAGCTCTGATATAATCTCAACTAGGAATAGAAGAGAGATTCCTTAACCTGATAAAAGTGTATCTATGAAAAACTTATAGTTAACATCATTTTATGGTAAAAGATTGAATATTTTACCATTAAGATCAGAAAGAAGATAAGATGTTCACCCCTCACTTCTATGTTAGAGCTCAGTGCAAGAAAAAGAAAAGGAAAATAAAAGGAACCTGCTTTTTAAAAGGAAAATCTAAAATGTCTTTACTCTCAAGTGACCCGATTATTTATGTAGAAAATCTAAGTTGAATTTATCCGTACACAAAACTGAAAAAGCAAAACAAAAACTACTACAACTAACAAATGGGCATAACAATATTGTAAGATACAAGACTAATGTAAAAAACACGATAGCATTTCTATACACTAACAATGGACAACTGAAAAGTGAAATTTAAAACAGTACCTTGTATAATGGCACCAAAGATATCAAATATTTAGGGATAAATCTAATATTATGAAATACCTATGAACTGAAACTAAAATATTGATGAGTCTATTAAAGAAAACATAGACAGGGCTGGGGATCTAGCTCAGTGGCCTAAGTGCCTGCCTGGCAAGCGCAGGTCGTGAGTTCAATTCCCGGTGCTGCAAAAAACAAAACAAAACAAAACAAAAAACATAGACAATATGTTCAAAGTATACTCAATATTGTTAACATGTTAGGTCCCCCCATAATTATAGCCTCAAGCAAATCACATTCCCTTCTTTGTGTAAATTGCCAACCTGATCCCAAAATTCATATGACGATGCAGGACCCAGAATAGCCAAAACAACTTTTGAAAAGGATAAAGGTGGAGGACTAGACTACAAAACTAGAGTAATGTGATAGTTTGGTATTAGGCAAAGATACACAATAAAAAAAAGAATAGACTATAGAAATCCATGTATATATATGATCAACTGATTTTTAACAAAAATGCAAAGGAAATTCAATGGAGAAAGTTGAATCTGTTTAACAAATGGTGCTGGAACAATTGAATATCCACATGTAAAAATGAACTTTGATCTATTCCTTGCACCATCTTCAGAAATTAACTCAAAATAGGCCACTGACCTAACTGTATAAACGAACATGTAGAACTTATAAAAGAGAAAAGTTTTGTGACCTTAGAATAGGCAAGGGGACCGGAGGTACAGCTCTGTGGCACAAACGCCTGCCTGGCAAGCGCAAGGTCTGAGTTCAGTTCTCGGTACTAAAAAAGAATAGGCAAGGGTTTCTTAGACACCACACCAAAAATACAATTCATAAAAGAAAACATTGACAAATCAACTTCATAAAAGTTAAAAATATCTTTCCAAAGAGAATCTTAAGAGATTGAAAAAAAAAAAAACCACAGAATGGAATAAATTGGTATATGCCCATACAATATAATACTACTCTGCAATAAAAAGAATGAATTATTGATAGTTGGAAGACTGTAGATAAATCTCACAATAATTATAGTAAGAGAAGAAAAAAGATCACATACTGCGTAAATCCAGTGACACTAAATTCTAGAAAATTAATCTGTCGTTGACTAATCTGCAGTGACAGAAAGTAGATCAGTCATGTTCCACAGGCAAGCAAGGTTGGTAAGGAGAAACAAGGAGGAATTACAAAGGGTTATGGTGTACAGTTTTGGGGATAATAGATGCATTCATTACTTCAATTATGTATTTCATGGGTATTACACATGTCAGAAAACTTACCAGATTACCTGGTTTTATATTACTTTGTTGTGTTTGAGTTTATTGTCTGTAAATGTATAAACAACCATTTTGAAGAAAGCAAGAGACACTAGGGTAACCATTGTTAATCTCCTGTTGTTATGTTTTGAAAACCTGTATAGCTTGCAGTGTTCTGTTTTGAATGTTTGACTCTATTCTGTTTTCTTTTGTTTTGTTTTGTTTTGTTTTGTTTTGTTTTGTTTTGTTCTATTCTCTCTAAAATAAAAAAAAGAAAACTTACCAGATTACGTACTTTAAATATGTGCAATTTATTGAATATCAGTTGTATATCAGTAAAGCTGTTAAAATGTGTTACACAAACATTCTTATTTTTCTGAGGAAATTATCATAAGGAAAAACATATATATCGTATAGGTATCCTTTTCCAAAGGGCCATGTTAGGTGTCCTAAAACCCATCGGATAATTTTAGTATAGCAGAATATTTTCTTTTGTTTGTATTCTTCTTGCAATTTAATAAGGCCCATGCTAACCTGTTGGAACAAAACAAATATTTCAGGCACAAAAAGAAACTGTCCTGGTGCCTCCTCTGAAATGAACAAAATAAGGGCAATGTTGAAGCTCTCCATTGAGCCAAACTTGTTCAATAAGGTCTTTTACTCAGACCTTATTTCACTATCACTTGTACAATTGTGGGTGATTGTCATTACTTCTGAGAGAGGTATTGTTACCTCTCAGAGTCAGAGCAGTCCCATAATAATCCTCAGTATCTGAGATTTTACTGTTTGGGAAATAAGAAGTTTCAGCGATAAGAATCCACAGCAATGGCGAAACTTTTAGAGACCCAAGTGCTCAAACTGCAACCCAAATATTTATCACCAAGTGCCAACACTGCAGTTAAACCTGAATACTGAGGTTTTGGTTTAGAAAAAACAACTCATATGTTAACATCTTCTGTCTTAAAAACACAATAATACCCATGCCATAGGTTCGCCACCACTTGTATAGGATGTGCATTTTTCCTGTGCTTGCAAACTAACACAATAACCTAATAATCCTGGATCACAGACACAGCTCATCATTACTTACAGTGAAAACAGTAGTCAGAGCTTTGTGTTGGGTTTGTGCTGGGTCCCAGACCCCCAGGGCCCATGGTGCCACCAGGTGCACACGGCGGGCTGCCATGCAAAGACAGCAGCCTGAGCTCGGAGATTCACAGCTTTTGTAGTGAGTTTCAGTGAGCCTGAATTTTGTCTGTGCAAGACGTTGCCTGATCCCTTAGTGTTGCTCATGGCAAACATAATCCTGAGAAATGGCCTGGAGAAAGAGTGGTCAGGGCCTTGCCTTTCAGTGTACCTAGCAAGAGTGTACCCAGCAAAAGCTTATCAGAGCCCACGACTGGTGTACCTGTAGCACTAGAGCTCTGAATAAAGGCACCTGGAATCCTGCCCACACCCTGGCCGTCAGAGATGCTGGTGATGGCTGAAATGAGTCTGTCGCTATGGCTGCCTCGCTCTGTCACATCTCCCAGTTCCCCATACAGGCCCTCTGCCTGCGTCTGGCAGGGTTGAGTTTCATACTGTTATGCACCCTGCTGGGTTTCCCTTCTCCGCCTTTAGAAATTCCAGCATACTCCATGAGTCATGAATCTCATGAATGTTATTGTTGTATTCTCAGAATTTCTGACTTGCTAGGTTTCATAGAATTGCCTGTTATTATAAAAGTCCTCAAGAGCAGCCTGTTTTAAGAAGGGTTAGAATCATCTTTTCTATATCCTTTCCACTGCCCAGAGCCTTACATTATCATCTGGGTGAGATTTTTCTGTCACATGTCAAGGGTAAATATTTACTGAGCTGAATACCTGTGTGCTCGAGATGCTCGGTAAAAAGTGATTTAAGGGTTTCTGGGCACTTTAAATGCATCCCCTACGTAGAAACACAAGCAGGTCCAAAAGTGCATTCTGTGTTTTTAAAAATAACTTCAAATCTGCAGGGATAGAAGTTGCTCTTCTCTCATATCAATTGTTTCACATATGTCCTTTTTGTGCTTTGAGTAACTAGAGCTAAAAGGAAGATAACTAGAAAGAAAGGAAGGTCATACTGATCCTTTTGACCAAGAGAAAGCTTGCACACTCTTGGGCCTTTATAAGGATTTTGGAATCTTCTTTATAACCACCGGTGGTTATTGGTGGCTATTGATCAAGAAGGAAGAAGGGGAGGCAGCCAGTCCTAGAATAAATGCCAACCACACAGCTTAATTTGGCCAGGGCCTGGATTAGGCAGTCACCAGATGTAGAGCCTGCAAGGTCTTATCTAAAAAGGAAGCTAAGTTTCATAAAAGAAAAAGAATGTATCAGTTATCAATCCCAGAAGATTGGGTGGGGGGTTAAGGATAGGTGGTATAAACTGAGGTGAAAAGCCATTGGTATTTAGGAATGGTGCGGGAAAAGAGGTTCGAAGGAGCTAGAATGGTTGTGGGATGGAATGTGGGTGAGTGGGCTGAGATTAATGATGTAGAGTCAGGCTTGATGCGTAGTGAGAATTTCAGCACAGTGCTCTGATGCTGTTTTGTCCATCCTGCAGACAGATGTAGATGCATATGAGCCCTAGATAAAGTCGTGGCGTGTTGCTGTGTTTACCCGTGGTTATAGATAGATGCAACTGTCCTTACCCCATCACAGCTGATGGCACTCACTGAATTGGGAGGAGCGAGCTCCCTACCAGTTAGTGAGTTCCTTAAATTTATTCATCTTTGTGTCTTCCTCATCCCTGGACTTCACTCTGATTCCTGAATGAACAAATTAACTGACCTAGAATATAAAAGAGTATAATATTAAATGTAAACTCTTAGATGACAGACATTTTTATTCTTCACTATGTTTGGGGTAGTATCAGTTATACATAAAATCTTGCCACAGTTAAGCAGTCACTTTCTGTTGTTCTCCTCTCCCTCCAGGTTGTTTCTCCTTCAGGGCCCCTGTAGCATCACAGCTAGAGTCCCAGATTCCCAGCTCTCCTACCTGTCACCCTTCATCCCAAACTATCCTTTCCACTCGTCTTGCCTTTGAAACCTCTGTTCTGCACTAGCCACAGAGGACTGTACTTGCAGAAGGCTCACTCATAATCAGGTTCTTACAAGTTTCAACAAATGTTATGGAATTGCTCAGCATTTGTCAGATACTGTTCTGTGTGCTAAGATTATCTCAAAGAACAAAATAGGCAAAGATCACTTCCCTCACTGACCTTGCTTTCCTAGTGGGTGAGCGGTCAGTAAGTAAAATATATCATAAAAGGTATGTATTGTTAAAAGTAAAACAGAAAAAGTGAGTGGGAAATATTAAAGTGTTAGCTCCTATTTTGAGTTTGACCAGGAAAGTTCTCACTGAGAAGGTAACATTTGATAGCAGACTTGAAGGGCATCAGAAACAAGTCCTTAGCTAAAGAGCACCTCAGGGAGAGAGAACAGAAAATGCAGTGGCCCTGGAGTAGGAACATTCCTGATGCTCCAGTAAAAGCAGGAGACCAGTAGGACTGGAGCAAATAAATGAGGCAGAGAGTAGAAAAAGATGACATCAGAGAAGTAATAGGACCTGATTCTGGAGGTCTTGTCGGTCGGTGGAATGGCTCTGCTTTCTACCTTGAATGTTATGGGGAATCGCTGTAGGATTGGGGGGAGCTAAAGAATGAGGTAACTTGATCTTCATAAAGGGAAACCTAGCTGCTGTATGGGGAACAGACCTTTTACATTTAAATGAGCTGTGTAAAACTACCTTAAGTAAAAGCATCTCCCTAGGGGCACCGCAATTCAAATACCTAACTGGTTAAAGGTGGAGCTTAAAAACCCAGGGAGAGGTCAGGGGTCCGCTTTGGTTCCTCTGTGCTCATGCCTGGTAGGTGGGCACCAGCTCCGTCTCTCCCTAGGGTAAGAGTCCCTGCAGAACAGTGTGCCCTGAACTCTCTCTGCTCTGCCTTCTTCCCACAGGGACACGACAAGATTGGCATCAGAGAGTACGGGCTCCCTCAGAGGGCCCTGTCCTTTATGCCAAGAGAAATCTGATTCTGGAAATAAAAAGCAGTGATTGTCCATGGCATTTCTTGTATACACTCGGAGAGCATAGGCCACAGGATAAAAACTGCAGGGGAAAAAAAAGACAGTCAAGTATTACTGATTAAAGACTGGAAAAGAAGACAAAACCTTATTGTTTGAAGAGAGTATCATTGTATGTATAGAGAACTCAAAGGAGTGTTCGTATAAATTATTAGAATTAAGCAACAAGAAGTTCTGGGGAGATGACAGTGGCAGCAGCACCGGGGGGTTTAGATCTTGGTGAGTCTCCGTGTGAAACCGGACATAGCATTTAGATAGAAAACACAACTGTGTGGGCAACAGAACAAAATCCATTCCCAGGAAAAGTAGGTAGTGAGTAATTCCTGTCAACAGCAAGCTATAACTGTTTGGGGACAGACCAGTAGCCACCAAAACTGTTGTGTCTGTGTGGGAGAAATAAGGGAGCGGCAAGGGACATCTGATAGGTAGCCAATAAATAAATGAAGAAGGGCCCAAGTTCAAAATGCAAAATGAGGCCACACTAAGATGACAGTGTACACTTACTTGACTTAGAATAAAGGAAGACGGGCAAAACCAAGCCAAGTGCTGAGCAGAGTGGGCAGCAGCGGGCATCCTATGCATTGCTGTGGAATTGCAGTCAGTGCCATTTCGGGACAGGTATGCTGTCATCGTGTGATCATCTTAGAGTGTACTGTGCTTACCAAACCCAGATTGTATCGCCTACTAAACACACCTTGCCTTTGTGGGCCTGTCATCATGCATACGGTCCATTGTTGACTGAAACATTGTATGTGATATTTGACTCTATGCATTCATCTAGTCATTTTAGCAGAGTCTGCTAAACTTCAACATATTCTTACCCTAGGTCCTAGAAATTCCAGCAAAACTGCATACATAGCAGCATTATTATTATACTGAACCTATCTTAGTCCTTTTGGTATCACCATAACAGACGCTAGGTAATGTATAAAAGAAAGGTTATTTAGCTTATGATCATGGTTGTTGGAAAGACCAAACAACCAGTACTCTGTCTGCATCACAACAAGCAGAGGAGACATAAAGGGAAGTGGCCATATAGAAAAGAGACTGAATGTGTGGGGTGTTCTTGCTTTAGGAGAACTTGCTCTTGCAGTAACTAGCCCCGCAAAACCAGACCCATTCCCAGGGGATGGGCATCCAGATCTTTCTGTGGTGGCATTTGCATGACCCAACAATGTAATGTCTGAATAGATTATGATACACTTAGTGATTGGGTACTGCACAACAGTGAGTATAATTATATGCCACAGTGTGGATGACTTTCCCAAACACAATGTACAACACAAAGCATGGGACCCAAAGATGACTCATCTATATGGTGTCTGTCTGATCCCATTTCTGTAAAGCACAAGAGTTGGCAAAGCTAATGTAAGGCGTCAGAGTCGGTACAGTGTATTTACCCTGAGGCCGGGAGCGGGAAGAGAAGGGACAGGAAGCCTGGAGACATGAAGTCTTCCTGGGTGTGGGGAATGTTTGTTTTTGGACCTGCATGCTGCTGATGTGGTTGTGTTTGTTTTTAAAAAATAAGTGAATTGTACATTCATACATATTTATTTCTGTTTGCATATTTCCTTTAACAAAAGTTTAACAGTTCTCTTGGGGCTTCTTGATAAGACAAAAAGGAAACATCCAGACAGATACATGTCAGTTGATTAGCAGGGAGTAGTTTTTTCTTTTTAATAATTTGGCAGTTGTGATATTAGGCATGGAACCCAGGGCCTTCACACTAACTACATCCCCAGCCCTTTTTATTTTTTATTTTAACAAGATGACTAAGTTGCTAAGTTACCCAGGCTGGGCTTAAACTTGCAGTCTTTCTGCTTCAGCCTCCTGAATGATGAGATGATAAGTATATGCCACCACACCTGGCAAGATTAAATTTTTTAAAATACTATTTTATGAAAAAAATTCTCACAATTTTATATACTGATATTGAAGGGAGATAGAGGATAGTTTTATTACAGGCGCACTAGTGAATTTTATAGGTCTTATTAATGGCACCATTGATAGTACTAAAAAAAAATTAAGAATCTGAATTTAGAAAAGACACGGTTAGAGCCAAGCATGGTAGCACACACCTGTCATCCTGACTCTTGGGAGGCTGAGATAGGAGGGTCACTGTGAGTTTGAGGCCAGCCTGGGCTACATAGTTCAAGGCTAGCCTGCACTACAAAGCTGGACCCTGTCTCAACCAAGAAGAAAAAAGAAAAAAAAAAGAGATGACACAATTAAATGACACCAGAAGTACAAACAGCAAAGGAAAAATAGATATATTCAACATCATCAATATTAAAAACTTCTGTCTCAAAGAACACCATGAAGAAAATGAAAATAATGTACAAAATGAAGAGAATTTTTAAAATCATATATACAATAACAGGCTTGCTCTAGAGCTATGAAAAATACTTACAACTCAATAATAAGACAAACCAATTTTAAAATGGGCAGAATCTAAATTAGCTATATTTCCAAAGAATATGTACACATGTCTGTAAACACCGTATCATCTCCCTAGTGTAAGAAACTGAAAGACTCAATAAGATACAAAATCCCCAATAAATAGGGGGAAGGGTAAGAAACTTCTAAAGGATGAAACAATTCAGGGAAAAGGAGAAAAGAAAGAAGGGAAAAGAAAAGACATAAATTAGTATATATATACATATACACTTAAGATAGATAAGATGATTGTACTACTAATCTTATTAGTTCTTAGGAAAAAACAGTTAACATTCATAGGACCGGTCCAATTGTGTTTGCCTATACCTGGTAAACTGAGCAACTCTGGAAGACAACTATACAAAATAACACCCTTTGGTATCCTCCCATCACCTAGCTTAGAAGGCCTATATTGTTGTTTTGGGCTCTTTGTTACTGTTATTTATCTGTCTTCATTGTTTTTTTGTTTTTCTTGTGCTTTGTTCTGCTATTGCCTCTAGCACGGAAAGGATAGTTGTACAAGTATATGCTTATACATTCTTAGAATTACTCCTAAAGAGATTACAAGAGCAGATTTGATTAAGTATCAAGATATGAACAGCTATATTAAAGAAAATGAGATATTATGGTAGCCATAGCTGATTTCATATCTTCAGGTTCTGAAGTCCAATAATGCTTTTATTCTTTGATTTGATTGGTTTAAGTCTGTCTTCTACTACTTGATTGCAATATGAGAGAAGATATGATCAGCTTTTTTGAAGAAAACAAGGGACATTAAGGTAGCCAATAATTTCTTATTGTCTGATTTGAAGTCCTGTAATACTTTTACTCTTTTGTTTTAGCTGGTTTTATATTATTTTGTTTTGCTTGAGTTTATTGTGTGTGAATGTATGAACAACCATTTCAAAGAAAACAAGAGACACTAGGGTAGCCATTGTTAATTTCCTGTCTTTATGTTTTAAAGACCTGTATTGCTTGCATTGTTCTGTTCTGATCTGCTTTGTTGTGTTCTACTCTGTTTTATTTCGTTTTGTTTTTATTCTCTTTAAAATAAAAAATAAATAAATTTTTAAAAGAAGAATATATACACATGTCCATTAAGCATATCTTTATACCCATAAAGAAAATACAGATAAAAATCACAGTGACACAGTAATTTACACCACTAGGATAGCTGTAATAAAAAATAGTAAGTATTGGTGAGGATGTGGAAAATTTAAAATATTCATATTCTGCTGGTAGGAATGCACAGTAGTACAGCTGCTATATAAACAATTTTGCAATTCTGAATGTTAAATATAGAGTTACCATATAACTCAACAATTAAATTCCTAGGCATATACCCAGAGGTTGAAAACATATGTAAGTCCGCATAAAAACGTGTAAGTCAGTGTTCATAGCATTATTCATAATAGCCCCACAGTGGAAATTACCCAGTTGTCCATAGCTGATAAATAGATAAATGAAATGCGATATATCCATACTATGAAATTTTATTCAGCCATTAAAGTGACTTACTGGTTTATGCACCAATGAGGATGAAACTTTTAAAACATTATGTTAAGTGAAAGAAGCTAGATGTAAAAGGCCACATATGGAGGAGCTAAAGATGGCAGAACAGTAAGCAGCAGAGTAAACAGTCTCTCTGAGAGAAACAGTTCAGATGCTGGAATATAACATCATGGAGAGGACAAGAAGGAAGGAAGAGGGTCCCCTGGACCAAGGAAGAATCTAAAATATGAATTGAAGCCCACAAAGAGAATAAAA